>CM060964.1:162983064-163093064 GCA_030765045.1 Tenodera sinensis | reverse complement strand
TTTCTTCTGAACTTATTACTCCTGAAGGAAAACCATGTTCTTGAAAATGAGGCAATGCGAGCACCTTAACAGGATTCATGTTTCAATCTTTAAAGAAACAGAAGGCAACTGAAACTATAGTAATATCACATACATATAGCTCCAGCAAGCAGAGTGCACAAGCTCTTTTTACCTGTAATGCATGTGCCGGAGACAATTGCCGCCCATTAGGGTTGTCCAGTCCCTTCTCCACAGTGCTTTGTTATGTTTCCTATATGTTCCAACATATTCGCAACACATTTTTGGGTACTCAGGGTTGAAAACAGCAGCTCGTTTTTGGTACATAAGCCTCTTATAGCACAAAGATGAGACAGTATAAGTTTCAAAGTGTTTGCGATGTGAGCATATTGATAGGTTCCCAGTAAGTAACCCACTACAGTTACATAATCTGTTGGGTACCTTCATTTTATTACTAGTAGTATTAAGGGCACTGCTTTGTTGGACCAAAAGTTGCACTCCAAGAACATGAGCCCCTCTGTTGTACTACATGCTTTAAATACAACAGAATATCAGTTACTACTGTATATACATTCCAGTTCACAATCTTTAGGCCTGCTGGAATTGTGTATCAAAATCTTAAATTAGCAAATAACTCACTCTTCCTTCCTACAGCACTAAAAATGAATGCCTTATCTTTAAATTTAATTCTTCCTTCTTTTGCAGAGGTTTAACAATACAATGGCTATAAAGCAGCAATGTAGGTATCCTAAGGAATTAGAATGTTTTCCTCTTTTTTTTTTCTTATGTCTGAAAGGGAATCTTAAGAACTCTCCAATAAAGCTGTATCTCAGTTCATACTCCACCACTTTGGTGGGCAAAACTGAAAGTGGGTGAAACTCCTATTCAGAGTGGTATGGGAGTATGGTGTGCTATTATTAGAAAAGAGAGAATTTCATACACCATACCATGGATACAAGTTAGTAACGCAAACTAATGGGTAAACACATACAAGGGATTCACCTCCATCTTTACACCTAAAGGACAGTTATATCTAGATTTACCCCTGTCTATGCAGTATGCTTCCTCAAGTTGCAGAGAAGTCTCATGTAGCAAATAATGATTAATGCTGGCAATATTTAGCAATAAAATCCACTCCCTGCTCATGGTATAGCTTTTCCACTTCTTGAATCAATTGCATGAATGGTAAAGTTATATTAGTAAAGGTCCCTAAGAGACAGAAGGCTCATGAACAGGAAGAGTATGAACAATAATGTGGTGGTATAAATATTTTCCCTACTGACAAAATAATAACTGTAACTATATTAACACAAATGAGCTTTGTATGATTTGAACTCTTCTAAAACCAATCTATAGGAGTGTTGAAACAAATGATTCACACATTAACTAAATAAAATAAGAGAAATTAACAATTATAAAGCTATTAACAACTAGAAATGCATATAAAAGTATGGATAAATTCAGAATCAAAATTTCTTGATTGCCAAGGCCTGAATTCTGATGACATGTCATCTTTTAATTGTTGCATCATAGACACTGTTAACATGCAATAAATCCTTATAATGGATCCCAGAATATGAAAATACCTTTTACTTGGGTCACTTTTTGTTCATTTTAGGTCATTTTTGTTTTAATTTTAAGCCATTATTTTATCATTCTCTTGCCCTTTGCATACTTAATTAGCCACTTTCTGGTATTTACATTCAGTACATGAAGAGTTTAACATTATGACATGTTAAATAAGTATAACTTTTCAAACATCACAAATTTGACTGTTCAACTGCAAAATAAATGAGGCAATTAGAAGAAAAGGAGTGGAAGTAACAAAACTGAATATTTTGAGATATGTGCATCATATTCCAATGGAACAACCAGTCCATTTGATGGCAAAGGGATATATGTGTATGGGACAATTTGAACTGCTTGCTAATGACTGAAGAAATACTTAAACAAGAAGGATTTTCTCTTAGGAGGCAAAGAGATGCAAGTGCAGATACACCTCTTTGGTTCCAAACTGTTGGTAAACTAATGTGATCAGGTGAGTTGTTGCATTAGAATTTGGTGGATAAGAAGTTGTTTTCGCATTCAAAATATTAAGCAGAAGAATGGAAAAAGATGAACATAAGAATGGAGATAGTGAACAAACAGATAATGAAATGTGGTAGCTGACATTGACAATGACTTTCTGCCAAATAATGAATCTGATTCTACAGAAGGAAGTGAAGAGAGTGGAAAAAGAACAAGGAAAAGGAGAGACGAGTGAATACCGGAGCAACAGTAGGGCAAGAAAATGCAGAAACACAGGACAAGCTTATGTAGGAAGAGGAGTGTTGATAAGAAAGCAAAATTTGCCCATTTACATGTGTTTAGGTACAAATGTTGATGTTAGTAGGAAAGAAACAGTTAAAGACCATCGGGCACTATGGTCATGGTGTCTCCAACATTCATTGGTAGATGTATGGAGGTGTGCAAACCAAAACGATTATCTAGCAATGTAATATCCTATAAAGATATTTCTGTAGTTCTCAAACTATAGGGTAAAAGGGTATCCAAAATGTTTATGCTTAAAACATTGGATACCAGCCAAAACAGGTATGATAATATTTTCAAGTGCAGAACAGAACCAGTGTCCCCCAGATAGACAGAAGGGGAAAGCATACATCAGCTACTATAACACCTACAAAATATGTACAGATGGTCAAGCAAACATATTGAATCCTTCCCTAGATACACAAGTCATTACTGTGAGAACAAAAATTCCCTGACAAAATATCTTTCCCAGGGTCTCAATATTCAGAAAATGTATTGCATTTATTTAGAGTTTTGCAACAAAAGACATAAACAGCCCAGTTACAAGGGGTCTTTACAGATATATTGTCAGGCAGCCACAGGCAAAGGGAGATTAAGTAACAGCGACCTCAGACACTGTCTTTGTAACTGCCACGCAACATCAACACTGCATGGCTCAAAAAGAACAGTGTTCTAAATAGTTTTAGATGGTTTTGATGTATGGGGACTTGTTTATGCTAGAAGCTTTGACAAACTTTGATTCCCAGAAAAGTCGCTGGTAATTCTTGACCATATAAGCAGTTGGTACAGATTGAGGAGTTTTTTATGAATGTGAGTGGCTGAGCAGAGTTTGTGAACTTTGTGTCAAGGTTATGATATAACAGAACAGCTGTGATTTGCAAGGTCACCAATTGTGGATTAGGATTCATTTTTAGAGGAAATAAACTGACAAAAAGATTTGTCATGATATTTTTAACAGTTTTCAGTTTTAAACAGCCTCAAACAGACAATTGTTCTACATGTGATGTATTTGAAAGCAAAATTACAAATGTAGGAGGATACTGAAGTAGTTAATACCAGCAAACTTAACAAGGAACTTCATTTGTAAAGGGCAGAGAATGCTTGGTCATCAAAGAATGATGCCCAACAGCTGCCACAAGATAACCCCCACAACAGTCAAAGCAATATGCTTCGAACTTCAGAAAACATTGCCTAGTCCATTATTAATATGCAATAAGGCATACTATCTTAGATAATTGTGGGCCTACAATTATTTTCCTTTTCTAGATCTAGTTGGTGGTCATGCTTTAATGTACATGTGATATGAAGATAAGGGTTCAAGAGTCTCACAAGAAATTGGCTCCTGTTTGCTATGTATGTACAGTAACTTCTCTATCTGTAAATAACCTTGTTGCTTTTAGTGACATGCAGGGGGTCAGAACAACAAAAGCATCATTAACTTCTGGATGAATATCATTTAGTACACCTCTCTGCAGACCAAAAATTGTATATTTTGGGGTAAATAACTTTCAATATGGGATCGAGGTTTGGGGAAATGTTAGTAAACAAAATTTAAATAGGTTGTTAATATTGCAGAAGAATTGTATAAGAACAGTGTATAAACTTAATAACAGGACTTCGTGCCGCAGTATTTTTAAAAATAATAACTTGTTCACTATTATTTCATTATATGTATATAAAATAATAATACATATTGTAAGTAAAAATGTACATATTATTAGTAGTAATAATCAATATTATAGTTACAATACACGAGGTAGGAATAATATACATAGAATTAATGTTAATAAAAGAACAAGTGAATCTGATCCATATATCAGTGGTGTCAAACTATATAACAAATTGCCACATACTATTAAAGCTAAGCAAGGAGAAAGTTTTAAAAAAGAACTAAGGAAATATCTTATAGGAAAATGTTTATACTGTATAGAGGAATTGTAAATATGTTGTATATAATTCTACTTAGTGGTATTTCATAGAATATGATTATGTTAAGTCTTATTAATTGTAATTTTTGTTTTGTAATTTTTGTTTTGTTGTATTGTAATTTTTGTTTTGTTGTATTGTAATTTTTGTTTTGTTGTATTTGTAGTTTGACGATGCTCGAAACAAATTGTATAATTGTCTATGAGCTAATAAACATTATTATTACTATTACTATGACTATGACTATGACTATGACTATGACTATGACTATGACTATGACTATGACTATGACTATGACTATGACTATGACTATGACTATGACTATGACTATGACTATGACTATGACTATGACTATGACTATGACTATGACTATGACTATGACTATGACTATGACTATGACTATGACTATGACTATGACTATGACTATGACTATGACTATGACTATGACTATGACTATGACTATGACTATGACTATGACTATGACTATGACTATGACTATGACTATGACTATGACTATGACTATGACTATGACTATGACTATGACTATGACTATGACTATGACTATGACTATGACTATGACTATGACTATGACTATGACTATGACTATGACTATGACTATGACTATGACTATGACTATGACTATGACTATGACTATGACTATGACTATGACTATGACTATGACTATGACTATGACTATGACTATGACTATGACTATGACTATGACTATGACTATGACTATGACTATGACTATGACTATGACTATGACTATGACTATGACTATGACTATGACTATGACTATGACTATGACTATGACTATGACTATGACTATGACTATGACTATGACTATGACTATGACTATGACTATGACTATGACTATGACTATGACTATGACTATGACTATGACTATGACTATGACTATGACTATGACTATGACTATGACTATGACTATGACTATGACTATGACTATGACTATGACTATGACTATGACTATGACTATGACTATGACTATGACTATGACTATGACTATGACTATGACTATGACTATGACTATGACTATGACTATGACTATGACTATGACTATGACTATGACTATGACTATGACTATGACTATGACTATGACTATGACTATGACTATGACTATGACTATGACTATGACTATGACTATGACTATGACTATGACTATGACTATGACTATGACTATGACTATGACTATGACTATGACTATGACTATGACTATGACTATGACTATGACTATGACTATGACTATGACTATGACTATGACTATGACTATGACTATGACTATGACTATGACTATGACTATGACTATGACTATGACTATGACTATGACTATGACTATGACTATGACTATGACTATGACTATGACTATGACTATGACTATGACTATGACTATGACTATGACTATGACTATGACTATGACTATGACTATGACTATGACTATGACTATGACTATGACTATGACTATGACTATGACTATGACTATGACTATGACTATGACTATGACTATGACTATGACTATGACTATGACTATGACTATTACTATTACTATTACTATTACTATTACTATTACTATTACTATTACTATTACTATTACTATTACTATTACTATTACTATTACTATTACTATTACTATTACTATTACTATTACTATTACTATTACTATTACTATTACTATTACTATTACTATTACTATTACTATTACTATTACTATTACTATTACTATTACTATTACTATTACTATTACTATTACTATTACTATTACTATTACTATTACTATTACTATTACTATTACTATTACTATTACTATTATTATTATTATTATTATTATTATTATTATTATTATTATTATTATTATTATTATTATTATTATTATTATTATTATTATTATTATTATTATTATTATTATTATTATTATTATTATTATTATTATTATTATTATTATTATTATTATTATTATTATTATTATTACCATTCACCACAAGTTCCTGTTGTCTGGCCACTCCTGTATGGAATGTGACCAAGATTTTGGCATCATAGAAAAAGAAACCCCCTACACACTATTGCATAGGACTACCCTCAATGAAGACCTGAATTTTGATTTGATTGATCTAAGGTGAACAACACCAAGATGCCCAAACTCTGATAACACAGCTGAATATACAATTTAACTCAACATCTGTCATAACAACAGTGAAATATCAGAGTCTGGAGCAGCTAATTCCATTTGTGCACCCAAATTATCATCCATTCTATTGATAACTTAAGCATCCATCTAAATATCTGCTTCCAAACCAGACCTACTGTCACCAGTGAGTGGAGAGCCATCACAGAATCTGCTAATGACATGGTGCCTTCTATGATGCTACATAAGGTCAGAACAGACATTTTCTGTAATAAAACTAAATGAGACTATGTGCGTATGTGATAAGAGTATGGAAAGTTTGTAACATTGTTTATTCAATTTCCTTATCCCCTGCATTATATAGAAAATCAACAAAAGTTGAATGTCTCTGTGGATGGATTATTGTAGTACATGAAAGTGGGACAAACATTGCATTATATTGTTGAGCTTTGTTCCAAACCTTATATTACTGAGAGTCAAAGGGATGTAAGTGACATCCTTGGAGGCAGAGGGGTGTAAGAGCAAGGACTTCATTAATAATCACTACATATAATAATTACTAGACTTTGAAGCTTCATACAGCTATTGTGAAATGAGACAATTGCAAGTTGTCAGCACATAGACAGAGAGTGACGCCATTGCACAAGTACAGTGATGGCACAAAACACAACTGGGCTCACTGCCTACAGTACATAGCGTCTCTCACTATTCCACACAGAATAAAATGCCTCCAGAACAAAAATCAAAATATTCACATACTGCTGAACTTGTACAAGAAGTTAAGAGTGAATATTTTACTGCAAACGGTGATAGCATAAAATATAAGCTATGCAATACAATGTTATCTACTACATTCAAGTGTCGACTCTACCTCCCCTCCTCTGTGCTGTGATCATGTAACAGACTGACCCCTTGCACTGCCTATAGTCCACACTCTGCAACCATTTGTTTCCTGTATGAAGGTTTGATCCCTAAGTAGAAAATGTAACAGATGGTCATAGAATTTTAAATTTGATTTTAAATTTAAAGCTCATTTTCTCAGAACCATCATTTTGTCACTTATACCCCTTTACATCTGACTGCCTCAAATGTAATGTTGTACATTCTTTTGTTGCATTCTTGGAGAAAAATCACATTCTTATTTAATAGTATGAAAAGGTTACTTGTCAGTAGATGGGTGGCTATTGTCTGGGGAGCAGGTATAATTACACTTAAGAGTTCACGCCCAAACTATGGATGAGTCAGGTTGCTATTGTACTTATGCCATATAATTCGTTATCAAGTCTTCATTTGCTGTGAGTCTTTTATAATCTGAGAATTCAAAAGAATCATGCTACCATTTTGAAAGATCTGTTTCAAAACAAGTTTCTTAATTCTTTCTTCAGATTCTTCAAACAAGAACATGGAGCAAATATATATTTTGAATTAATTTCCAAATTATCTCACCATTATTCTTGTATGTAACATTTCTGCTTGTTTAAGTGTTATACCCATGTAGATATAAATTAATGTATAACTTTACATACACTTATTATAATAATTCTAATAAATCTCAGTTTTAGGGCATTTTATGTCATTTTTTAAAAATTTTATGGTAATTTTTGAAGCATTTTATGTAATATCACTGTGGATCCAGGTAATTGCTTATGATGGGCAGTTTGATCACTATAATATTCAGAAATATACTGCCTTTTTGCTTTGTTTTTATCATGCTTAAATTTGTGCTGCACTTTATACTTTCCAAAAAACATTTGCAACATGATGCCACCACTTTCATTTCTTACCTTCTGACAGCTTCAATGCCAGCTTGGGACTTCTGGTTATACTAATGAATAACCACCATTACAAAGGACAAAGCAATTAGGAGATATAATAAACTACTAAATGGCATTAAAATGTTTTACATAAGTCTTTTGTTTTGTAGATGCAGCAAATAGTTTTCTAAGATATGTTCTCTCTCTCCCTCTCCCCCTCCCCCTCTCTCCCTCCGTACCTCTCTCTTTATATATATATATATAGAAATATTAACATGTAACCTCATAAGATGTTCATATTTCATTAACCTTCATTGACAATAATATCATTTAGATTACTTCATATTGTCCTCAGCTGTGATTAATATAAATTTATGACCATGAGGATGATGGTGGTGATATAATATAATTAATTAGAAAGAGCTTGAGTGTCTTGTAGCACCAACTTTCATGGTAACACATGGAAAGCCAAAGATTCATGAATCAAGCTTTTGAAATCTGATTCTAATATCTAACATTTGCATGTATGCAACCAGTACCATAGAACAATTATCAGATAATGTACAAAAAGTTGTAAAAGGAACTGAACTCTCTGCCACATTTCCTATGCATTCCAGTGCTTTATTTTACTAAATATGTTTTGAATAATAAAACACTATGAGTTAATTGGGAGAGAACACCTAAGATTACTCAACAGTTAAATAGATTTAGAATGAAACTTTTGCAATTTACTGAATAGACATAAGTTTTTAAACTTCTTCTTTATCTGATTATCCTCCCCTTACGTAGGACTTATATCCCCTAGGACTTACAAGCCAGTGCCTAGAGTCAGACACCTGTTGGGTGGTAGAGGAATCTATGGACAGGACAAAATGAAGACCTGGAAGCGGGTGGTCAGTCCAGCACCAGGTATGAGAGTGAGAAAGAGGAAGATATGAAATGTAGGCAAAATAAATTAATGAAAAGGTGATGATGGAGCAATTGGTGGAATGAGTGGCGGGAGAAACTGGAGAACCCAGAGAAAACCCGATCAGATGCTGCTTTGCCCACGAATGCCACATGAATGTCCCTGGGATCGAACCCGGGCCGTTTATGTGGTTGGTTTGGTAGTGTTCAATGCCCGCTTTTACTACATACAGCACCGCAGGCAGTGACACTGGTGATACATAGAATGAAGATGGAGCACTTGTGGAATGAGGTGGTGAGGGAAATCGGAGAACCAGGAGGAAACCCACCCCAGCGCCACTTCGTCCACAACAAATCCCACATGCAGTTGCCTGGGATCGAACCCAGGCCGCTTTGGTGAGAAGCGAATAGTCTAACCACTCGGCTACAATGCAGCCCTGTCTATGTGGTAGGCGAGCGGTCTAAACACTCAGCCATAGCACTGCTGACTTTTTAAACACAAAAATCTGAATGTACTAGGAAATGCACTGTTTATAGTTTGTCATTACACTACACTAATGAAAATGGTATACCATAATTATACAGAGATACTAACCATCACCTTGCACAGATGTGATGTGTTTACCATCAAGGAATAAATCAATGTTTGATAAATATGGAGATGGTCCTCTATCAATCACAACCTCATTCAAAACCAGTAGATTTGTTGGTGGTTTTGAACTTTTGCTTACATCTTCATTCTTCCTCATTATTATACACCTCAGTCTACTTCTTAAGGTAAGTGCAGCATGGCCTAAACACACAGTTACATAATTATGAAGCAAAATTTACATTTTTTACAACAGTTTTAATAATAGTATTACTTAGATTATCTAAAAGTTTCAGATAACATGCATCAATTGTACTAAAGGAGTACTAAAAGAATATACAGTCTACTTCAATGCACACCTAACTTGAATATCTCTATACATTTCACTTGATATCTCTAAAACTTTCCAATCAACAATGATGGAACTTTGTATGGAATACTATCATTAATAAAGTCCATAAACTAGAGCATATTCAATTTCACCTTGTAAAAATATGACAAATGTGTGTGCATGACAAATATATAAACCAGGTGGAAAGTACTGCTTCGGCCATACGTATACTAGAGATTCTACATGAATGTAATAAATATGCCCAATACAATTATTGTCAATAAAGAACCATTTTGCTGAAAAAAAAATTTGTGTCCAATATATGGAATATTTGCAGCCATCTAGCTTCTTAATGAATGGATACAGATGGTTTATTATTATTATATTATTTCCTGCTTGTAGGTGAAAGGAGAAATGGTACAAAAAGGTATTTTTGCACCAACTGGATATAACCATATACAATTGTTTGGTAATTTGGAGAGCTCTAAACCCACACAGGACAATGACCTACCTTGACTTCCGACTATCAATAGCTCGCAGCCTAATTGAACAATACCATGTTGGGGGTTGAAAATCCAAAACCCCTGCACCCCTCAGACTTCAAGGAAAACATTATCCTAAAAGGATACCACCAACAGCAAAGAAGTCCCGCCCATCTCAAAGTGTTTCGTGTGCCGCAAGAAGGGAATTTGTGAATGTGGAGATGTACCCTTGTGTGTTTATCCCTGTTTTGAGGTAAATCACTGCAGAACGAACATATTAAGGTTAGCCAGTAAAGTATATAGACTTTACTAAAATGTTTCATAAAGGGAAAATTAAAATAAGTTGAGTTAGATAAGGGATAAATAAGGGTTAAATGCTTAAACGCACAGGACCTGTATACACGCCCATATCGCTCATCCGTCATTTTAAATGGATGTGATTTCACGCCCATATCGCTGAAGAGGTTAAAGTGATGCTACCATGAACATACAATTAATTTGCAAAACATGCAGATTACATCCACTTTTAATCACCCTTCATCACTCTCTCTGACTTCCACCCATATAACATTATATTGCAAGCCTTTCTAACCTCTTAATTTGCATTCCTAGAATTTTTGTACGGACACGTTATCATCTTCCATAAGTTTACCTTTTGGTAATACACCTTCTTTCTGGTCCTTCCATTGGTACTATTTACCAAACCCCTACATAATCAAATTTTCTTGTTACATCCATGTCCTGGCCTTCTAAGCTTCTTTTGTCATCTGTTCTCAAATTATAACCTCTCTTGAAGATCTTCATTGCAGTTAAATACTTGCGTAATATTTTTTTGGTTTCTGCTGTGTTTTCTGCTGCTCTTCTAAACCATTTGAATCTCTGAAACTCTCTTCTTTATTTTAAATTTTTGGACTGTTGTTTGGACCTGTTTACCACTAGGCAATGCATATTTTTCCTACTTATACAGATGAGTACTTCTTTTATAATTAATTGGTTTGCCCTTATCTCTCTTCCCTTCTTACAGAACAAATGCCATACTTACAATCTAATTTTCCAGTATCTCTTTTTTTCCCTTTGACTTTATTTAATAGGCATATGTATTATTATTCTCAAACTATCTTCTCTTCAACTAAATATTCTCCAGAATTTCTCTTGTAATCTACCTATACCCCTTCTTATGCTGAGCACTCTAAAAACCCAAAACATCTCCTTTGTTTAACATTTTTCGAAATGTCCATGGTAACACATTTACACCTACTTACAGTCTGATTTTTAAAAGAAGATACATGACAGGTGTCAAGCAAGGGAGGTAAAAGGTAAGAAGGGAAGGCCATTGCCTGGAAACATAAACAAAGGTTGTCACATTAGTCACACTGATAATTTACCCCTCAGGTCAGTTATCACTAGTTGTGTGCAGGTAACCAAGAATGTTGGGATGTTCAGTTGCATAGTGTGTTGTTAGCTTACTGTGTTAAAATTTTTATATTAATTTTTACTTTTTTTTTAATGTCCTCCAACAGAATGTCATATCGGACGGTGAGTGAGTGAAACAGGTGAAATGATGCTCAAATGAGCCCGAGGTCCATGGAACTCTAAGTTACCCGACATTCATCTTCTCAGAATAAGGGAAAACCTCAGAAAAAACCTTACCCGGATAACTTACCCTAAGTGAGATTAGGACTCATGACCTCTTGAACTTGAGGCAGACACGCTAACCATCACGCTACTGAGGCAGGCACTTTTATGTTAAAATACCTAGTTATGAAAGTGAGAGTTGGTGGACATGGAGGTGAATGTAGAGGTAGGCCAAGGATTCATGGCCAAAGGGGAAGATCAGCTTACAGTCATGGTGTTACATTGCACAACGAGGCTAGAGAATTTGTGTGTTCTTTTATTGAGAATAAACTACCCTTCGTTTGATAGTAGGCTAATACAGACTACATCTGCATGTTTTCGCTACCATGCGATAAACCTGAATGTTTGTTTATGTCTGGAGTATTGAAAGTTATCTGCTATCTGCTTCTTGACAACACTGCTGCTCTCCATGTGGAGAAGGTGACATCTGCCATGTATCTCCTTTTAAAAATCAGACTGTAATTCATTTTCAAAGTTGTAATTTCTTGTTCTAAAACATTGAGATATCTTGTTCCAGTTTTCATTTCTCATAAACAACCACCAATCTACCATTTCATGACTTTCTGTAATACCTTCAACCCCAAGCTAGTTCCCAAATATTACCAGCATTTGCATTTGTAATCCTCTTTTCTCTCTCTCTTTTAGTACTTACTAATATTCTTGAAAAATATTAGTAGCATACAACTAAGTCACTAATTTATATCTTTTGTGATACATGTTATTATGACAATGATCTCTTTAGTGCTATCTAACTTAGTTTTGTGTAAAGCAGTTGTAGTGACAACCCCATTACAAATTAATAAGTTCACCACACAAGGGCAATTTTGTGACACGTGCTAATGCAGCATTAATAAAACACACATGTAAATAGTTCAAGTGCGCACCACGGCAGCACTAATGTATGTAGTCGAGCTTAATAAACTAGACAGCACCACCAGTATCTTGCATGAGATGGCCAGACGATTATAAATGATTGTGAATTGAAATAGAGAGGAAGAGTAGCCAGCAGGCAGTCACAACTGGCTCCTCGCCTCATATGGTCCACAGCACAGGTTACCATTGGTGCGATTAATCTTCAACCTCAAATTCATCTTTTACTAATGCAATGACCGGTCCAGACCTCGCTATTTCTCTCCTCCATCCCTACATCTGTCAAGGTCTAGCTTCGCTGGTGTGACGATTCCAGGTGGTGCACAAGCTCAACAGACCTCTGTGCTAGCATGTCTCACACCATCAAGAAGGAGTCTGACCGGTGCCAGACACCCTTGCAGGTTGGTGTGTCGAACCCAGCTTGATCCCTTGCAGCCACCATACATGGAGAAGCACTTGCCATATCCAGCCAAGGGGTACTCCTCCATAGTACAACACGCAACCATGGACAACTACAGGTTCTGGAGCTACACCAGAGGGAACCGTCGCACATCTAGAAGTAGTACATGCCATCACTACTCCACTACCAGCTTTCTGCAAGGAAGATCTGGGAACCTGGTTTCCACAAATGAAGGCAATATTCATGGCACATAACATCAATGCTCAATGCAACCACTTCCATAGAATCGCAGGACAGCTCCCTCGAGAGATGATAGTACAGGTTGCAGACCTGGTGACCAATCCAGAAGAACAACCCTATCAAGCTCTCAAGCAGCGCCTGCTCGAGATATATGCCCCAACAAACCAACAGTCTGCAACTACGACAACTACTCGGGGATATGCAGCTAGGCGACCAGAAACCTTCCCAGCTGCTAAGAATCATGCAACATCAGGCCGACACTATTACAGAGGAGGAACTACAGTGCCTACTATGGCTATGCAAACTCGCAAAGCAGACTCAATCCATATTGGCAGCATGGGTCAATGAACCCCTCGACAAGTTGGCCCAGATTGCAGACAGATCTATGGAGCACTACATGAGAAGCATCATAGAAGTACAACAAGAAACCCCTTGTGAGTGGCAAGCTCAGACTGAGGCCTTAACCAACAGGCTAAATGCACTTGAAGGAAGAAACCCCACAGAATTGCCTACAACTCAATGAAACATCTGCAGACAACCCAGCAACATCTGCTGGTAACACAGGCACTGGGGCTCAAATGCCCAGAACTGTACACCACCTTGCCAGCACACACACAGCAGGCAACAGGGAAGCAGTACAGCATAGCAAGTATGATGGGACCAGCTGTGAACACCTATGCAAACTGCCTCTTCATCCGTTGCCAGCAGAATTGACTTCCATTCCTGGTGGATATGGGAGCCTGAGTCTCGATCCTACCTAACAGGATCATCCTGTAATCACAGTGCACAGAATACCAGGTCTACCCAGTGAACAGATCCTTTATCCACACATATGGGACCTAAACATGAAGACATGCACCTGGGAATACCTGATTGCCGATATTCTGAAAGCCATCATAGGGGCCAACTTTCTCACATGCCTCAGCCTACCAGTAGACCTTCGCTCCAGTGTCTACGTGAAAACATGGGCCATAGAATCCTGGGGCAAGTGGCCAGTATAGCCCACCAAATATCCTCTATCCCGCCACAAACATCCTTCCGACACTTGCTGGAAGAATACTATAAAATCACCCAACCAACCCCGGAAAAACCATACAAAAACACTGGAATTTACCATTACATCGAAACCACAGGAGCACCAGTAACAGCAAAAGTGACCCATCCAGACCTTGCTATTCCTCTCCTCCATTCCTCCATCCATCAAGGTCTAGATTTGCTGGTGTGATGATCCTGGGTGGTGCTCTAGCTCAGCAGATTTCTCTGCTAGGGTGTCTCGCACCATCAAGCAGGAGCCTGAGCACAGAGAGCTAGTCGTCTAAACACCCTTGCAGGCTGGTGTGTCGAACCTAGTTTGATCCCTCGAAGCCATCTCACACGAGGAAGCGCTCAGGAGAAAGCACAAGGCAACCATATCCAGCTATGAGGCACTCCTCCTCACCTTACTCCTCCATAGAACACCACATAACCATGGACAACAACGGATCCACAACAGGAGTAATTTCTTCTTTTTACAAGAGAAGAAAGACACTGTAATTATGAACTAAAATCTCTCATTAATATAACTTTCATACTTGAATATTTTCTTATACCCCTAAATCTTCTGCTAAATTCATAAACAGTGTTTCACCACTTGAAAGGCCATTATTAACTGTCGTCTATAAAATATACCAGAATGATGAATTTTGAGTTCACAAACCACAGATTTCAAAATGATTTTCTACAAATTTAAGATTACAGAGTTATTCCCAGTTAATAAACCATAAGCAGTAAAATATTTAAAAACAGCTTAGTTACCTTCTAAAACATTAGTAACTTGCTCTTGAAAATTTTCAAATTCAAATGGAGTAAGAAATCCCAATGACCCCAAATGAAAGGCCATTACTGGAGGCACTGATTGCTGTAAAATACAAAAAATTACAATATAATAATATTCCTGTGCATCAAATAATTTCAAGTATGCTAAGTATCTACATGATAACATTTCAATGCATAGTTTGTAAGCAGAAAGAGGCATGGTGCAAAAATATTCACATTTATAACACAATTTTACATTATTTATTTACGAACTGGTTTGAGAATTCAATGCCATCTGGCAGATTGTCACAGTAGCTCAATGGTTAGAGCAGCCACCTGGTAAGTGGAAGGTCTGTGGTTCAAATCCCAGCTGGGGCATTGAATTTTTAAGTTCCAGTTCTACCTCTCAAACAATTTTACATATTCACAATTTGCACCTATATTACCATTTGTGAATATTTCTTCTGTAGACTGTTACTGGTGTAATGCACATGATTTTATGAGGTAACAGAAGAATGCAGAAGGCCATGAGAAATATACACAATACATGCTACAATGGTTTATGTTCAGTGGAATATCTTTAGCACTGACCTTTTCTTTTCACATTTACCTTCATCCTGTACAACTCATTTTGCCATTTCTCTCTTCCTGCATTTTCCTTAGAGTAACATATCTTATATTTCTTTTTTCAACCCACCCTCACCACTACCAACACCCCCATCCTTCCACTCTCTTTCTTTTGTAAGCAAAACTTCACCAAATTCCCCTACTGAATAGTATCTATGATAAGATACTATTTGATTCCTTCTTCTGTCCTGACTGATTTTGCTTCATTTAGAGATTACATAGGATCTTATCTTTTGTGCATCTGAAGAGTGGGAAAAGGTCATTTGGAAGTCAGTTCCAGTTGTTTGTTTCAAAGCTCTGGACATTTGTTTGTCATTGTGCAGGGGAGCATATCATTTCCCAGTGTATCAAGCCAAATGTTACGATTAGAGGTGGTTTGATAGTTTATGGGTGCTCCAGTGGTGGCTACAACGGAGATCTTGTAAAAATTAAAGAAAAATTGGACCATAACAGTAGCACAGGATCTTTCAGTACTATGCCATACCAAGTGGCACTCATTTAATAGGGAGTAGGTTTTCTTACAGCTTGACAATCCCAACACACATCACTACATTACAAGTGGTATATCAAAAGTAAAGAGCAGCAAAATGCTTTACAAAGCATGATTTGGCCATCCCATTGAGTTGTTATGGGTTCATCTAGACCAAGTAGTACATGAAGTATGAATTACAACAAAATCTCATCTGTGGGATGTATTGTCGGTCTGGGTGGCTCAGTTGGTTAGATACTGGCCTACTGATCTGAAGATTGCAGGTTCAAATCCGACCCAAAGCGATGGTTTTTAAGTGTGCTTAAAAACGACAGCTCCATGTCACTAGATTTACTAGCATGTAAAAGAACTTCTGCAGGTTGAAATTCCAGCACACTGGCGATGCTGATATGATGCAGCAATTGACAGCGTCATTAAACAACAAAATATTTCTTTTTGTGGGATGTATTACAAGAAAACTGGAATCAGACCAATGCAGATTTTCTACATAACTTGATAAACCAAATGCCTAGAGTGTGTACTGCAGCAATCTGCAGGAAGGGTATTTTGATGAGACACTGTCCCCCACTATGTTTTTTGCTTTCAATTGTACTTATTAGGTAACAATAAACATTTTTATGTGAAATAAGACAACTAGTTTCATTCACTTTCTCTTCAATCATGATTATAATCCATTTATTGAAATTAATGAGCAGTAGTGTAATTTTTCTGCATGAATCTTCCATCTTTCCAGTATTGTGTTCTGGTATTTAAATGCTGTTTTTGTTATTATAAATAAAATTCCAGCTCTTCTTTGTCAAGCCCAAATATTTAATTTAGTGGTACATTAAACCATTTTTTCCTTCTGCTCTAGAGCAATATGCTGTGACCTTCATACTTTCTCTGTATTCTAAAGTTGCCTCTGCTCTTGCCAGCACACAGCTTTTTGAAGCCAACATCAAAAAGTTTTATGATTCCAATGCTTATTAATATTTTCAAATGTAGCATATAACTTATCAGCCTTCTTTTGAATGTTTACTTCAAATGCTGGTCTGCTCTTCAGTATTTAGTTTCTCCATTTCAATTCCTTTCCTTGCGTGAAGGCTGGATTACATCAACTGCACACTGCTAGACGCATCAGTTTGTATCTTGTAAACACTGGTTACCACTATTTTTCTCACACTTTCCCAGCATCAAACCAATACTATGTCTTCCTTTATTTTTCTGTTAATATAAAATGTTCTAAATTCATCTCACTAGCTCACCATTATTTTCCCATCTCATATCTGATGCTTTCATAACATCTACTTTAGTCTTCTCATTTCTTTCTTCAATGACACCCTCTGCCATAATGATGTAAAAGTTCTCATTTTTCATGGCACATTCTCAATCTTTTCTTTTGTGGGTTTTACTGCTGTACTGTATTTCCTTCCTCGTTACCCCTTCGCAGACAACTGGAATAGTTTATATCCAGAAATTGCTTCATGGCAGAAATATTCATGCTCCCACAATTCCTAAGAAATAAATAATTGCAGTAGTCCCCCTCCCCTTTTTAGATCTTAAAAATGAGGAGCACGAAGATGAGGAGAGTGAATTTGACTATGTAGTCCTTCTGGACTTAATTGAAATTTGTCCTAAAGGTGAAATCCCTGTTCCATCTTGTTCCATTTTCTGATCTTCTATAAGATCAGAAAATCCTAATTATCCTCTGCCCCCCCCCCCCAAAAAAAAAAAAAAATTTGTTTAACAGTTGCATGTGAGCTACTACTAGGAGCTGAAGTTGACTAGCTTACAATAAGTTGCCTGTATTTATAATCTGATTCTGTAATTCACTATTGACAACAATATTTGGTATAATATGATTTGAATCAATATGATTTGGTATATTTGAGTCACTGACTCATCAGTCTACATAAAGCATGTTGCTTCATAAGAATGGTATATCTTTGCTCTGAAAAGTGTAGTTTGTTGTGACTGAGATGTCATTGCTGCACTGTTACTCATTTAGCACCACTCAGGGAACATGTGTAGCTTAGGGAACGTAACTTTGTAACTCATGTTATACATACATATAACTAACGAAGGATGTGTTTGGGAGTATTATATATTTCTTCACAAAAAGTGATCCCCTCTGCATGGTCTATCAGTTTATCGGTGAGGTTTTGTAACATCTTGTGCATATAATTCTTTGACTACAGTTCACTGTCATAAAGCATGGCTGGACAACTGGTGCTCAGAGAGCACAGATTGCTCATGATCTTGATTCATAACTGTATGTTTAGCAGATAAAAAAGTGTAGGTCGCTCAATGTATCATGCGAGTCACCCAGACCTATCATAAAGTAAACTATACCTTATACTACATATTTAAAGTACCTTGGCATTTTCTTTGGACCACTATCTACCAAAAAAATCTTCCAAATATGAAATGTCACACAAAACAGTACTTTCTTCCATCAACATAATCAACTTGAATAGATTTTTATTTATCTTTACCTGGAACAGTAAACTTGCATAAAGAAGTGTTCCATCACCACCTAAGCAGATAATGAAATCAATTTTATCTGTTAGATCATCTTTGCCATCCCTGAATGTCATGAGTTTGTCCTTAACTAAACAAAAGCCTTGATTATTCAGCAGCAAAGGATCATCCATCACAGTCTGTTCAACGAACACTACCATGTGTTTTTCCTGTAACAACAAACCAACCAAAGCATAAGTGAAAACTACCTTTACAAACACAAAAGTATATTAAGCCAATTTCTTGTTCATTAATAATATTTAAAATATTACATTCAATCACTGTGCTTTCTATTAAGAAATCTCTCTGGTATCATGTAATTGCAAAGGTTTAGGGAGCTATAATTTGTCTTATCTAATAATGAACAATCTATAACATTGAAAATGTAACTTATACTCTCTCTACTACATCCTTATAGTAAATAGACAAAGTATTGTATTCAGTGGCGGCTCATGACTCGCCAATTTGGTAGGGTGGCAAAATATATTTTCAGAATCAGCACACTTTACATGACAACTATTTCCGAATTTCACCAGAAAATAAGTGAAAAGAAAACAAACCTTATAAAGCGAAAGATTGTTATGCATGATCTTTAATCTGTTCATTAAAAGCACCTTATCTTAATTCCTAAACATTAGGTATGCAGGATCACCAGTATTCATTACCAAACAGGAATAACAGAAGAACGCATTTTTACTTTCCCTACTATGTATAATAAGTAGAGGAAGTATTTTATTCCACCCAAAAATTCGATGCTGTGATTTCACCGGAAATTTATGTTTTGAGGCCCCTGAATAAAAAAAAGCATTGTTAGAAAAAGGTGCATGCGCTTGTGTGTGTATGTGTGGGTGGGGGTGTAGGTAGGGATGTGGGAGGTGTGGGTGGTGTGTGGAGGGGATGTGAGTGGGGGTGTCGGTGGGGGTGTGGGGTGGGGGTGTGGGGTGGGGGTGTGGGGTGGGGGTGCGTGTGGGGGTGAGTGTGGGTGTGGGGGTGCGTGTGGGTGTGTGTGTGCACGTGTATGTCTCTGTCTATCAGTCTGTGGACAGCATAACTCAAAAACGAAAAGTCTGTTAAAAACTGAAGTTGGTATTTAAGTTTAAAATCCTTTAAGGTTGTGACACGAAGATTTTGAAGAGAATTCCTCCACCCTAAACTACCCTTTACATGGAAAATTATTGAAAATTTTGATTCTCTCGAAAATGGCTCTAGCGATTTGGATTAAAATGCCATATGTTTGAGATATTTTATGGCAAATGAAATGTATATCTTAAATTTTCTGGCTAGAGCCCATGTAGTTCTGTTTACTATGGATGATTTTTGCATAACTGGTAAACCGTAGGAGATATACCAAACCTTACTATACAAAAAGTGTAGATCTTGCTAAAACACTATTTATGTCCAAATAATTTTCTTTGTAGAGTGAGCCATTTCAGAGATATTCCTTGTTATTTGTGTGAGTTCTGGAAAATAAACTTTCGTCAAATGTACCATCGTTATTCATTTTTATATGTTAGCCGTGCAAAGCTTTAAAAGATTTGAATATGAGTAGTATGAGTAGTCGGAAGCTTTCACCGCCGGGATCAGAATTAAAGCCAGAGATATCGGGCTTAAAAGCCGTGGTCGCTGGAGTTTAGAGGTCCAGATGTTTCGTCTACACCTGCGGTGGACTCATCGGTGGCGTGGTCTAAATCTTCTCGGCGAAGGTTCAGTTACAGCAGAACCGCATTCCAGCATTCGAGAGCAAGTCGAACAGGTTCTCCTGTACGGTATGTTTACCTGCACAGCACCTTGCCGCTTAATGCGACTTTATCTGTGCAGTATAGACGGGGTTCATAGTTAACACAGACTTTCGTGTTTGTGGGCAAGGATTCTTCCAGCATAACGGGCATGCGGTATTAACTGTCCGTGCGGGGCCGTGCCCACTGTCAGCCTAGTATGCCACTTGTGAGGCCACCAGTTACCGACAGTTTGGATGCCAGGAAGGGAACAGGAATAGGCATTGGGTTGGGGTGTATATGGAGTAAAAGATGGGAGTGGCTTTACCGTTTACCGGAGAGGCCCAAGGGCATCCTTAGGCAGGCGGTAACTCTTACTTCTGCGGGGGACTCTGTGGTCGTATTGACCAAGTGCCCGTACCAGCTGGTTAGTGTGGGAGTTCAGTGTAGTGTACATGGTTCGGGATCGCTCCCTCACCATGTCCACGATGTAGGGGAGTCCGGAGTGGTTGTGAAGGATGCATGACGGGAATCTACGCCCGGTACCATAGATCGTTCTTAGCGCCTTGCTCTGTACAGTCTGCAGCCTGCGAATGGTGGTGGCTGCCGCCGATCCCCAGGCTTCGCAGCCATACAAGATCAGTGATATTTGAACTAGTGCTTTCAATGTAATGTTGCCTTTTCTTTCTTATCTTTATTTATTGGGAGGGCGCCGTCCTAGAGTCCTTCATTACCAGCCGCCACTGATTGCATTCCACCGAAACATTTGATAGTAAGGTTTCACTAGAAATACATATTTTGAGATTGCTGAATAAAAAAAGCACTTCACTGCGTAAACACTGTGCTTCTAAAGAAAACCTTTCATTTCGTGGATAGCGGAAGACATTGAAACTGTTGTAGTGCAAGAACGTCATAAGTCTCTATTTGGACATTACCGCATGGCATCGTGTTTTACACGTAAGCATAATTCTAAAGCCAAATTTAGCCCTTAGTTTAGGTTAGGTTAATGTGTCTATATGACCGGGATGACAAGTTCCTGTGTCATCGAAATTTAGCCAGTGTTTAGGCTATGCTTCGTAAATACATTAATAAATCATGTTAGCACACATAATAGTCGTTTATAAATATTTATTTGCTAAATATCCACCGCATACACGAAATAATACCGTTGCAGCACAAGTGCGCAAGCGAGAGGGAGAGAGTGGAAGCGAAAGGGAGGGAGCGAAAGGGAGAGCGAGAGAGGGAGGGAGAGAGAAGAAGAGAGAGGGAGAGAGCGAGAGCTTGAGGGAGACAGTGAGAACGAGAGAGCGTGAGCGAGACAGAGAACGAGAGAGCGTGAGCGAGAGGAAGAGAGCGTGAGCGAGAGGAAGAGAGCGTGAACGAGAGGAAGAGGGCGTGAGGAGGGAGAGTGAGAGCGAGGGAGGGAGGGAGGGAGTGAACGAGAGGAAGAAAGCGAGAGAGCGATGGGGAGAGAGTGAGAGCGTTAGGGAGAGCGCGAGAGTGAGGGAGAGAGAGTGAGTGCGATAGGGAGAGCGCGAGAGTGAGGGAGAGAGAGGGCGAGAGGTAGAGGGCGAGAGAGAGAGCGACAGGGAGAGAGAGGGCGAGAGGTAGAGAGCGAGAGGGAGAGAGCGAGAGGGAGAGAGCGAGAAGGAGAGAGCGAGAAGGAGAGAGCGAGAAGGAGAGAGCGAGAAGGAGAGAGCGAGAAGGAGAGAGCGGGAAGGAGAGAGCGAGAGTGAGAGAGCAAGAGCGAGGAGGAGAGAGCGAGAGGGAAAGAGTGAAAGCGAGAGGGAGAGAGTGAAAGGGAGAGAGGGAAAGCAAGAGCGAGAGGGAGAGAGCGAAAGCAAGAGCGAGAGGGAGAGAGGGAAAGCAAGAGCGAGAGGGAGAGAGGGAAAGCAAGAGCAAGAGGGTGAGAGGGAAAGCAAGAGCGTGAGGGAGAGAGGGAAAGCAAGAGCGAGAGAACGAAAGCAAGTGCGAGAAGGAGAGAGCGCGTGCATCAGCGAGAGGGAGTGAGCGAGAGGGAGAGAGGGGGTGAGCGAGAGAGCGAGAGGGAGTAAGCGAGAGGGCGAGAGGGAGTGGGCGAGACGCAGAACGCGAAGGCGAGAGGTAGAGAGCGAGAGGGAGAGAGCGAGAGGTAGAGAGCAAGAGGAAGAGAGCGAGAGTTAGAGAGCAAGAGGAAGAGAGCGAGAGGGAGTGTGCGAGAGGGAGTGAGCAAGAGGGAGTGAGCGAGAGGGGTAGAGCGAGAGGGAGTGAGCGAGAGGGAGTGAGCGAGAGGGAGTGAGCAAGAGGGAGTGAGCGAGAGGGAGTGAGCAAGAGGGAGTGAGCGAGAGGGAGTGAGCGAGAGGGAGTGAGCAAGAGGGAGTGAGCGAGAGGGAGAGAGCGAGCGGGAGTGAGTGAGAGGGAGAGAGCGAGAGGGGTAGAGCAAGAGGGAGTGAGCGAGAGGGGTAGAGCAAGAGGGAGTGAGCGAGAGGGAGTGAGCAAGAGGGAGTGAGCGAGAGGGAGAGAGCGAGCGGGAGTGAGTGAGAGGGAGAGAGCGAGCGGGAGTGAGCGATAGGGAGAGCGAGAGGGAGAGAGCGAGAGCGAAAGAGAGAGAGCGAGAACGGTAGGGATTGAGTGAGAGCGAGAGGGAAACAGCGAGAGGGAGACAGCAAGAGGGAGACAGCAAGAGGGAGAGAGCAAGAGGGAGAGAGCAAGAGGGAGAGAGCAAGAGGGAGAGAGCAAGAGGGAGAGAGCGTGAGCGAGAGGGAAAGAGGGAGAGCGAGAGGGAAAGAGGGAGAGCGAGAGGGAGAGAGCGAGAGGGAGAGAGCGAGAGCGAAAGGGAGAGAACCAGAACGATAGGGTATGAGTGAGAGCGAGAGGGAAACAGCGAGAGGGAGACAGCAAGAGGGAGAGAGCAAGAGGGAGAGAGCGTGAGCGAGAGGGAGACAGCAAGAGGGAGACAGCAAGAGGGAGAGAGCAAGAGGGAGAGAGCGTGAGCGAGAGGGAAAGAGGGAGAGCGAAAGGGAGAGAACGAGAACGATAGGGTATGAGTGAGAGCGAGAGGGAAACAGCGAGAGGGAGACAGCAAGAGGGAGAGAGCAAGAGGGAGAGAGCAAGAGGGAGAGAGCAAGAGGGAGAGAGCGTGAGCGAGAGGGAAAGAGGGAGAGGGAAAGAGGGAGAGCGAGAGAGCGAGAGCGAAAGGGAGAGAACGAGAACGATAGGGTATGAGTGAGAGCGAGAGGGAAACAGCGAGAGGGAGACAGCAAGAGGGAGACAGCAAGAGGGAGACAGCAAGAGGGAGAGAGCAAGAGTGAGAGAGCGTGAGCGAGAGGGAAAGAGGGAGAGCGAGGGAGGGAGAGCGAGAGGGAGAGCAAGAGAGGGAGAGTGAGAGCGAGGGAGGGAGTGCGAGAGCGGGAGGGAGTGCGAGAGCGAGGGTGAGGGAGAGCGAGGGAGCGAGAGGGTGAGAGCTAGAGCGAGAGGGAGAGCAAGAGTGGGAGAGTGAGAGCGAGGGAGGGAGTGCGAGAGCGGGAGGGAGTGCGAGAGCGAGGGTGAGGGAGAGCGAGGGAGCGAGAGGGTGAGAGCTAGAGCGAGAGAGGGAGAGCGAGAGGGAGAGCAAGAGAGGGAGAGTGAGAGCGAGGGAGGGAGTGAGAGCGAGGGAGGGAGTGCGAGAGCGAGGGTGAGGGAGAGCGAGAGCGAGAGCAAGAGAGGGAGAGTGAGAGCGAGGGAGGGAGTGAGAGCGAGGGAGGGAGTGCGAGAGCGAGGGTGAGGGTGAGCGAGTGAGAGGGTGTGTGTGCGTGCGTGTGTCTGTAACAACCGAAAGTAATACCACCCCAAAAATTAACATGCTGTAAGCCTGTAAGAACATCATTGCTATTGAGAAATTGTTACACAGGGAAAAAGCCAACTAGTGAGTGTGTGAGGAGTGAGTGAAAAAGTGAGTGAGGGTATGAGCTTTAAGGGCCCGTCGACAACTAGATATTAGGGAAAAAGCCAACGATATGACCACAGAAGTTAAAGGCGGCAATAAATGGAACATAAATTTTTTTTATCTAGATTAACATGAGGTGGTCTCCTTAGCGCGGCAGTGGCGTTTCTGCTTATCAAGTGGGGGAACTGCCGGTTCCGGTACCGGCGTGTGGATTTTCTCCCGCTGGGAGACATGGTCCGGGGTGCACTCAGCCTCGTTAGGTCCCTGAGGGGCCAATTGAGTAGCTACTTGATTGAAAAGTAGCGGACGAGAAGACCGCATAACCGGCCGTGAGAGACCGAGGCGCTGACCACCTCCAATACTGCACCCCACACATGACGCCCGTGGTGCGCAGAGATGAGTGACGCGGCGGTCGGGCGGTAAGCCTTGGACCGGATCGACTGTTGTGCCACGGTGATTAACGTGAATTAGGTAGAGAAGTAAGTGTTTGTAAGAATAGGTTGTACAAGAGCAGGGAAAGTCACGTGAATAAAACATATGACACTTTCTTATATTAATCACAAATATTTCTTCCTTTACTTTTAATTATTTTATTTTATTCCTTTTGCTCACAATAACCAGAATGAGGAAACATGACGTCTCTCTACACAATAACCGCATCCCAAGTGTTTCTGCTTTGTGTAAATTGTGAGATCTTTTCATCACCTACGTTAAGAGGCATGTCCAAAAGAGTAAACTGCATGTGGGAACATCGCACCCCTCACATATATTTTTGCTTAGCATTGAAGGGCGGGATGCGAACTGCGACCCTGTTACACAATTTCACTGGTAAACGTTTTTTGACCAACAATTCTTTAGCCGAGCAAGTGTCAGCGTGAGAAGCCAACAAATAGATTGCTATGCATTTATCTAAGGGTTTCAAAGATGTCAAATAATTTCGCCAGATAGCATCTTAAGGGGAAAAGATTGAGGATATTTCTAACCTCGATGTCTTCAGGGGTTGGAGAAAATCACATTTTGTTTTCAAGCGGTTACATATTTTCATAGGGATGACATTCCAACTGTCACATAATTTTTTTCAAACCGTCATAAATGTATCAGTTTCACAAAGGATCAATTACAATGATCATGTTTTCATCCTCACTTGCAGGAGTGCAAAGATCGCCCACACTGACCTTGAGAACATAGCGACAGGGGCCGGGGGAGGGGTGGGTGTGGGGGAAGGTGAATAATTACCCTTCCTTTCATATACTAATGTATTTCAAACATACAATATAATGCTACTGTCGGGCAGGGATAATTTTGTTAGAGTTATTTGATCTTTGGCACCAAAATACATGTTTTCCACAGGGGATACTTTTGGATTCCTGTATTGAACGTCATCTATTTCAGTGGACCTGAATGATCAGGTTTAACGTAGCAGTCAAGGATAGTTTGCAATGCAGGAACAACAGATGTGGTATATTGTTTATGCATACAGGTGAGTATATTAATCTTTTGTTTTTATACAGGAGGGAAACACCCTGCCTGAAAACCTTCTTCGGAAGAGCAAATTATATGATGTTAAGAAAAATGGTGTTTAAAAATGGGAAATACATAAAAAGGCAAGAGATTTTGAAAGCAGTAGATCAGTAGATTTGCAAAAAACCAGAAGATCTGCTAGATCAATAGACCTGGCAACCCTGCCACAGCGAGTTGTGTCTGCAAACCAAATTAAATCTTCGTTTCGAAACAGTGAAGTGTTCCTTGCGGAACTCCGCAATAAAAATATCACAAATCAGCTTAACCAACCAGGTCGCAATGTGGGAGGGAGTCAAGAACACCACCAATGTAGTAGTGTCTAACAAATTATTGCCTTTAACCAGTCCATAAGATATTTCACAGTTACTCTCAAAACGAACATGTCTCTATCACTCAATGACAACTTGTGGAGGGGTAGTTAGCACCTCGACCGAAAGGCGATCTTTTGTGCATATCCCCCCTGACGGGGCACCCCCTTCAGGATGGATGAGGCGAATGGATCATAAGGGCGGCCGGAACGTTGCCGCGACAGAGCAAGAGGCAGGATCCCTACATTTTCCCTGTTAGAAGCGCCCCTGCGGAGTCTAGCTCAAAGCGGTTCCTCTCCCATGCCTTCGGGTTCGCGGGACTGGGAAAGCAGTAGGCTCACCTTCCAATCCGGAGACGAGATTTCCAGGGTGCATACTTTTCCCCTGCCGTGCTGCCGCGGCGCTCGCCGAATTTTCCAACTCTGAAAGAAATCTTACGAGATGAAGGGTGAAATGAAATGATTGATGTAACGAAATGGAGGGACAAGAAGAGGAAATCCTTCCCAGCATTCGCCTGGCGACCCGGGGAAACCTCCGAAAATACTCAAGTGCCAGGAAGCTCGGCCGCGAGGATCGAACCCACGACCTCCCTAATGCTGGTCACAGACGTTACCGCCTGAGCCATCCCGCTCGGTAAAAAGCGAACATTAAAAAAGAAGCCAGATATTGTGACAAGAAGATCTGAAATACAGAATGCACATTCACCATATCCTTTTGTACGCTGATGTGAACCTGGCAATTGACAGCGTCGTTAAACAAGAAAAAAATTCCTTTTGAAACGCCTTGCTTGACTGCATTCTTACTCTATGTTTTTAAAAATCAACTTCGTAGTCTATGTGTGGCTCAATTCCCTCATTGCAATGGCACTTCGATTCTCAAAGTTAATATACAGCAAACAGTGCGGACCTTAGTTTTTACGATTTTCTGCTCTGGCTTCATAGTGGTGTTTTTTCGGGTTGGGAAGGGGGGAGAAGAGTTAGTCGGGTGATTTTCGTAAATTTGTTTCACTCTTATCCCAGCTAAGGTGCTGCATATAATCAAAACACAAAGTCTAACCCAAAAAGAAGTCAACATCATCATTATTAGTATTATTATTAGTATCAGTATCATCATCATCATCTTCACAACATGAGATAGCAGAATTTCAGACTAGTGTAGCTTAGTGTAGACATATGTAGCTTTTCCACCTATACATACATACATTGGGTTCAATTCTTCTACCACAAGGGGGTGATGTCTTCAGCATAGTTGAGGCATGTCAAGAATTCCTACTTGTGGCTGTAGCACTGGACGCCAGCATGCTTACAACATACGCAATCTCTCAGCTGGAGGGTCGTGCGTAGGTATTAGTAGTACCTACTGTTTAGCTCAAAATTTGAATCTACTGTATTTACCGGAAAATAAGACCCCTTTTTTTAACTGAATTATAGCCGAAAAATTTGGAGGGTCTTACAAACGGGTATTTCGGAAAATGTAAATAAACGTATAACTGAAGTATTAACTTAATACCTATGTTTCATTAAACACTAACTACTGTTGTTACTCGCATTCTGCTTTGCTACTTTGCGCACTTTCAGTTGCATCATTTCACAACACAACAGTGCCTCCTTCCCCTTCTTTACCCTCACCCCTCCCTCTCCTTCTCTTCTCTCCCCTTCTCTTCCTCCCACTCCGTCACTGCATCATCCACTGTAGCACGGCATCTTTGTTAGGATCACGAAAAATGGAGTTTCTTTTCTCGCGGCTTTGATTTTATCTCTCTGATTTCTCCAGTAAAGAATCATGTTTACTTGTACCAAATACTCTCCACCCGTTTGTTCGCACACCATATTTTATCAATGAATTCGGAAACATCTAGCTTAAAACCTATAGTGAAACCTTTTCCTAAATTCACGTTACCACTAACACAGACAGGTACTCACTTTCAACAAAGTTGCTTCTTTTATAACCAAAGATCTTGTTTTACTAGTAAGAAAGCAGGGAGAAGAGTTGAAGCCACTAATGAGTGAAGGTCACCGTCAAACTCTCCAGCCCTTTCTTGGCAAACAAGTGAAAGGTAAATAAAACTTGTCCTTGACCAACCATATGTATTTACAATAACAAAGAAGATCTGAAGAACTATTTTTATAGGAGTTACAGCATATCTCGAGTTAACTTGTCTATCATTCGCATACATATATTATTTTTCTAAAATTTGCCCGCAAAGCTTGGCGGGTCTTAAAATGGCGGGTGTTTTATTTACGAGTAAATAAGGTAATTTGTTTGCGTTAGTTATCCGTCATTTTATGAATTAACCCTAAGCCAGCACAGGTTGTTGGCGGCTGTTATCTTGACACCCTAGGAATAGCTACTTTACACGTCCATTTTTCAGTTAGAACATACACAGACAAGACGAAACTGTGAATACTTAATTAGTATTTTAAGCTTTGCACTATGGCTGCTCCGTCATTCTCACGGTATATCACACATGCATCATATGGTACAACAATAAACAGCTAAGTTTCCAAATGCACTGATTAGAGCACAAATCCCATCAGGGTTACATTTCTTACCTGGATCAACCACTTCACTAGCTGCACAAAAGGCTGCAAAACTGACATATCCCGCACTTTCTTGATCACCAGCACGGTTAGAGGAGGCTTGTACCATGTGAGTCTTTGGCTTGCTGGATCTTGAATAGTCCTGTAAGTAATAGCATTTAATTGTTACATACTCTTTACGGGTTATCAAATGTATATAATTGCTACGCGATTTACTATTACAAATATTAATAGAGAAATTAGCTCACAATACACCATTTTATGGAAACTAAAATGCCTTTATATGGAAACGTACATATAAAATGAATAACTAGCACATACAAGAACATCATGCGTCGCTTATAATTTTACCTTGTGAAAAAAAAAAAAAAATATTTTGTTGTTTAACGACGCTGTCAATTGCCAGGATCACATCAGCGTCGCCGGTGTGCCGGAATTTTGTCCCGCAGGAGTTCTTTTACATGCCAGTAAATCTACTGACATGGAGCTGTCGTTTTTAAGCACACTTAAAAACCATCGGCCTGGGCCGAGTTTGAACCCGCGACCTTGGGAACAGTAGGCCAGCGTCTAACCAACTGAGCCACCCAGACCGACATTTACCTTGTGAAGTAGATGTTTATATTAATTGTGAAACAATATTAAACCATTATTTACAACAGTGCGATGTAGAACACATAGGCCCGTTTTTCACATTGTTCTCATTCATATCTAGGTACCTGGACTAAACTTTTGATCGATTTGCATGCACGCTATTAGCCAGAGAAATGATTGGCGCTAGAGGAATTCAACATATTCAGACATGTCCAAATTAAGTTACATCTAACTGCACACTATGATTAAAATGTACATCCGGCTCCAAATGTTTTCCGATAGACGAGAGGGTGTAGTAAAGAGACAAGGAGGATTTTCTTATGAATTAGTTGCGACTGGTCCGCCTGGCCCAGCGATAACTTCACCAGAGATATTTACTTTTGTGCGTGTTCCTCTGATGTGTGGTCAGCGGGGACCATAGAAGAAACTCAATAATCAATTTTGTTCTATCAACAAAAAAAAAGCACATTCTTTTCCGCATGTATTTAAACAAGTAACATTGCTTTTTTTGTTGTAGCATTAACGGTGTTTAAGAAATATGTTTAAACAATTCCTCAAACAAAGATAATACATGTGATGTATTTCTCGTTAACAGTATTATTATTGTTGTTATTGTTATTATTGTTATTGTTATTATTGTTATTATTGTTACTATTATTATTATTATTATTATTATTATTATTATTATTATTATTATTATTATTATTATTATTATTATTATTATTATTATTATTATTATTATTATTATTATTATTATTATTATTATTATTATTATTATTATTATTATTATTGTTGTTGTTGTTGTTGTTGTCGTCGTCGTCATCGTCATCATCATCGGCGCCAAACAAGAAAGGTATTGACAATTCACGGTGAAAGAGAGGTGACGTTGCCGCTTATCGCGACCACGTGGAGAGCGCGTTAGCATTATGTGTAAGAAGACGGTTGGATTGCGTTTGGAATATACAGCAGATACAATTTATATTCCCATTAAAATTAAAAAGTAAAATAGTGAATCTATCTAGTGTATATGCAAGTTTGTATCACTGTAAATATTTACGTTAACAAAAGAAGCATACCTGTGAAATATCGTAATGTGAAAATGCCGCTAACATTCGAAACGCTTGCATCGTTGCTGCTGCTGGAATTACCCGCGGAAATGACAATCTTCTATCCTTGCTTCTAAAACTAAATTTTCCCATGTTGCACTTATTACGCCCTTTGTATCAGTAACCACTTGTTTACAGTTTTCAGCTTTTTATTGATGTAGCTTTATTGCAGATGACACAGTGAAATCTTTTTGTTTCGCCCAACGTAACCATATACTTCGGCCCAAATTAATTAAATCGGATTACACTAGGAAAGGGAGAAACCAAACAATTTTGAGACCAAGTTTTTCAGCAATACCATCGACTGCACAATCCTTTGTGATATGTACCAAACACAATCTTGGGCGTCGTGAAGGGGTGGGAGGCAAGGGGCAGCCGCGCCCCCCCCCCCCTTCGAAAATTATAAACGTAATGTGCAATCAATTACTATTAGAGTATTGCTTTAATGTTGACGTAAAGAACAGTTTTTTATTAAGCATAACTCATGTAACTCATCTTTTACAGTTTTTGGCAACAGAATAATGAATTAATATTGCTTAACTGCAAAATTCCAACACGCGCTCCCCCTGAAAAAAAGTCTGGCGACGTTCATGAACACAACTGTATTCGCTTCCCGAGTACGTAAACCTTTTTTTATGGCTACTTTTTTCCCCCGTCCTCCAACATTGTGTCATATCGGACGAATGAATGAAATGAAATGGGTGAAATGATGCTCAAATGAGCCCGAGGTCCATGGAGCTTTAAGTTACCCGACATTCGTCTTCTCAGGGTAGGGAAAACCTCGGAAAAAAACCTTACCCGGATAACTTACCCTAAGCGAGATTCGAACTCACGACCCTCGCTTAGGGTAAGTTATCCGGGTAAGGTTTTTTTCCGAGGTTTTCCGTACCCTGAGAAGATTGTCAATATACAGGTGTTTTAAAAACAGAGGGACATAATTTCAGGCATGTATTCCCCATTTGTACACAATCAAATTGGTTCATTACAACATGTGTCCAGAAATGCTTCATTTCCGAGTTATGGCCTTCTCAACACTGAAATTCACCGGAACGTTTTTTCTTTCCGCAGGTCGTTGTCATTACAGAAGATGTTCAAATTGTCCACCCCCTGCTTGAATACAGACTTCACATCGATGTCTCATTGACCTGCGATCACGATCCCAAGCTCCAGGAGAATTGCATATGTCCTCACAGCATGCCACAATTCAATTCCTAAGGGATTCCAAATCAGGTACTGGAGACGAATACACCAATGATTTTAAATGGCCCCACAAGTAGAAATCGAGGGGGTTCAAATCAGGTGAGCGTGGAGGCGCAGCAGTTGGGCCACCTCTAGCTATCCATCAATTAGGAAACCTTCGATCCAAGTACCGGCGAGCCGGACGAGTGAAGTGTGCAGGAGCGCCATCATGTAAGAAGTGAGCTTGTTGATAATGATTAGTGGAGTGTCTTCATAAACATCAGGTGTGGAGCTTTCCAGGACGTTTGTGCACACCTGCCCTGTAAGTCTGTTTTCAAGTTCGACTAATCAATCACCAACGACACCAGCCCACATGTTGAGGGCGAATGTACCTGGTGATGAGATGGAACAGTTGCACGTGGGTTTTCATATGCCCATATATGCTGATTGTTGGAATTTGCAATGTCATTTCGTTTGAATTATGCTCCATCTGTAAATAATACTAAGGCAGAAAAGTTCGCATTTGCACCACACTGTTGGAAGAACCACTGACAGAACCTTAACCCGTGCAGGGTAATCTGCTGGTGACAAGCCCTGTACACGCAGCAAATGATAAGGAAACAACTGATGCGTTTGCAACAGTCTCCAGACAGTTGTATGAGGAACATTCACTTGCAACGCTAACCTTCGTGTGCTGATAGGAGTCGTGCCCACAGCGTTCAGAATCTTCTCCTCTACAGCTGGAGTTGTAGATCTTGGTCGTTCCCTCCCCAAACCAGAAGAGTTAAATTTTCCATGCCCGCCCAGATGGCGATGGAGACGTACACATGTCTTCCGATTTGGACATTGACGCTGTGGAAACCTCTCCTGGTACAAACGACGAGCCACCGACTTACCGCACATGAAGTGCATTTCTGTCACCTCTTGATTTGAGTACATGATGCACAATCGGACGGCAAACACAAAACTGAATGTAACCTTCGTTTCGGAATTAACGGTAGAAGTATCCCGTTAATGTGTACTTTCACGGCAACGACCTGCGGAAAGAAAAGCGTTCCGGTAAATGTCAGTGTTGTGCAGACCATAACACGGAAATGAAGCATTTCCGGACACATGTAATGAACTATTTTGATTGTCTACATATGGGGAACACACACCTGAAATTATGCCCCCCAGTTTTTAAACACCTGTAAATTCATTAAAAGAGTGAGGGAATTGCAAATGCTCACAACATACGCACAGATACACAGATTCAGACACATGCAGTGGCGGCTCGTGGATTTAACGGATAGCCTGCTGCGTGTTCATACTGACCTGTTTCTGATTATAGTAGTATATCGGCCCGACGATTTTTCATGCAGGAAAACATGTTGATGACCTTGGTGTTGAAGTCTTTGATGTTCGAAACTAGATTATTTTCTACAGAGTGTATGGCGAGTACCAAGAGTCGGTCCTGCTTCAATGTGTTCCTTAGGAAGCAGTTTATCCGCTTTAGTGAAGAGAAGCAACGCTGGTTCTGTCGTAGTCTTAGGGATCGGGACGATAATCATCAGGAGATTTGCTATTTCATCAAAAGCTTCAACTAAATCGTTTGAGTAGCGCATTTTAAGTAGTGCTAATTCCCCACTCCCATACTGAAGTTCTGGCCTTTCATAAATGATTGGAAGCTCTGATTTCAGTTTGTTCCTATTTAGCATGAGATATGTCATTACAGTCAAGTCTAGAATATGTTCTGGAAAAGTTGTCGAATATTGTCAAATTTTATGTGTCTAAGAGCCTACAAACATCACGATCAGATATTTACTCAAACCGGCATTTCGTCTACGACCGCCGTTCCAAAGTCAGCACCACCAGCCGACGCCGACACCACCCACAGTGCACGCCTGGCGACCCAGTGCAATGGCATGCGGGGTGCCACGGGACCTCCCGAGTCGCTGCCTACTGATCGCCGCCAGGCAACAGTGGAATTCAGCCATCAAGGCCACACGGATCGTCACGGACTGTGGTCCAATATCGATGGTCCGGCTGGAATTCTTGGACCTGCGAGAAGCGGCCTTGACCGTGGGACTCTCCTTGTTAGGGCAGCGCCTGCGCGTCGAGGCCAGCCCAACCGGTCGTCTGGTCCCCTGTCGCCGCTGCTGTCAGTTCAGCCACGAGGCCGATACCTGCACAGCCGGCCACATGTGCCACTACTGCGGCGCCCGAGCCCTTACAGCTCAGTGCACTGGGCACGATCTCCGACGCCGCCGCCGGTACTGCGCCACCTGTAATGGCTAATGCCATTACACAGGCCAGCCCTTGTGGCCACACTCGGGCCATTCATGGACACCTTTTGCGCGGTGATCCGGAGCCTGTCTGCGCGACGTGCAATGTTCCCCTTTCCGTCGCTCATGTCCTTGATTGTCCGCGTTACGCTCGTGAGCGCCAGTTTCATGGCCTGGGTCTTACACTATGCTCTGTTTTAGGCAATGACCCAGTAGCTGTAGCTGCAGTACTGCGGTTTGTTGCCAAAATTAATTTTAGTAAGCAAGTGTAAGATTTTTTTTTATATTGGCGGATTTGGAATTTTAGGATGTTTTACTTCTGGTGTTTTTAGTTTTTTTAACAGTTACTAGATTACCTTTTTAGTAAAATAAGTTTTTACTGGCTTTAATTTTTAGCTATTTTAACTGTCACTTTAGTCCTTTTAACTTCCGTTTTTAGTTATTTTAACTTTCACGTTTTAACTTTTTAGTGGCGAGATTTTATTTTGGACTTGGGACCCTAATGACCTAGTTGTCGACGGGCCCTTAAACACCATTACTGACTCACTTAAATAAGTTGGCTGTGTTGGTTTCTATTGCTCCAGCTAATCGAACCCCACAATCTGCCCTCTTTGGAAGTCTGTTAAGTCTTTCATTTTAAGTCTACCTGTGCCTCTGAATGCAAATACGAAGGGTGCAGTACTCGTAAACAACTTGTACTGATGCCTAGTCAGTAATGAACACGCACAGTCAAGAGCAACACATGCTTTACCTGAGTTGCAGGCTGTCAAACACAACCATCCCTTTACTACCACTGTTCAGATTATTTTACTTATCCCTGTACATACAAATTATCGGGATAATTTGTCATTCAGATAATCTTGTACAGAATAAATTGAGTTTGAGTATAGGCACTCTTTAGCAACAATTTTAAAATCACTGAAATTGGCAACTTTTCGCTTAAGACGATTAGGAAGAGCATTACATATTTTTAGGATTATATAATGTACACCATTCTGCAAGCAAGAAAGTTTTGCACTGGGATCATTGTTATAAACGTGGCTCGACTTCATACAAAGAATTTTAGGATCGGGAATATATACACGCAGGGTAAAGCAAATATCTTGTCTCCCCCGGTAAAGGGAATCGCCGATCTAGGGAGTGGATGCGGGAGATGGAAACAATATCCTTCACCTTGATTTTAAGAGATTCCACATCTCTTTATTCGAGGCACTATGATACACCTTCGGTCACAGAAACACATTAGCGCTGGAATGCTGCCCGTGAATATGTGTTCTTAGCCCCGCTCTTACTCGAAGTGATCGTTGTTGAATAGTTAAAACATCACCGGTTAGTTGACCCTAACGTGAATATATGCATTCGCCACTGGAACTGCTTTCGGGTTCCTATCTAATTTTAGCGCATACCTATGCGGCGATTTTAGCGTGCACACACGTCTGAGATTTTTGAAGAACTTCCCGATTTTCTCTTCACACCTCTATATAAGGCAGGGGTGTCAAACAGTACTCACCAGGCGTGAAAAATTTCCCCCTATTTTCCCTCCCTCCGTGATGATCAAATCGGAAAACGGGAAAAACAAAGCGAAAACCGGTTCTACGAGCGCGTGCTACTGGAGTTAAAGAGGGGTAGACCCCTCTCTTCACACCCTGGGAGTGAGGTTTGACATGCCTGATATAAGGGATTATGCTTTCCCGACCTGATGTGATATTATTGGTTGCCTGGCACCCGCCGCGAATGAAATTTTGAAACTCACAGATTTGTCCTCATTGGGTGAGCCAAACCCCCACTTCCAATGTTCAGCGCGAAATTGGGACTTCTCCGGAATATATCGCACGGATTCTCTATCTCCCTCTTTTTTCGTCACGCCAAATTATCACACTAAAGATGAATAGAAGTTTCCACTAGCACTTATTACAATGTGGGGTGTGACCACGAAGTATAATAAAAACTCACTGCTCGTTCCTGAATTACACACATTTAAGCTTTTAAAACATCTCCTTCGAGACAGCTTCCAACGTTAAGTATTACGATACAGAATATTTTGCATATATTAATTCTTATTCTAATCCCTAACTAAGTACTTACAAATTCCATACCTAATTAATCTACATTGTCGTAATACTATTTATATGCATGTATTACCGGTATTCATGATGCTAATTGTATGTACATTAAGGTGTTTGTGCTTACATCGTGCGTTAGCCTTGTTTTGGGGCGAATGACGGGACATTTCCGTCCCATAACACAATGTTCCGAAACGAGTAACGGATCTAGATGACCTCGACAAATGTGTCGTTAGAAGAACGATTCAAAATCAATCATGGTCAGGAAAAATGTGCTGCTACAATAGTTAAACTGCTTATTGCTTTAAGAGAAAGCATTAACTTTCAGGGCAGCAAGTCATCCTTAAACAGAATAGCGAGAGAACTGGGTTTTAAATGGAAAAAGACCCCAACAAACTGAAAACTGTTGATAGAAAAGGACGACATTCGTTCTAAGCGAGAAGACTATCAGAAAGCCATACGAAAGCACAAGTCAGAGGGAAGACCTATTATTTGCACAGATGAAACATATAATACGCAGTAGCCATACTAACCCAACAGGATGGACTGGCGACAATACTACAGGTTTTATAGCTCCGGTTTCCAAAAGCGAGAGGCTAATCATTGTTCATGCTGGAGTGAACAATGACTTGCTCATATATAAATCAAATCAGAACTGGAAGATTACCATAATGAAATGGACACCAACAACTATGTTAAATGATTAAAAACCAAACTGGTTCCAAAGCTGTCCTCAAACTCCGTAGTTGTGTTTGATAATGCGGCATAACACTCAAGAGATGAAGCCTTCAGCTTCAAATTCCTTGAAGGAAACCGTGAAAACATGGCTCTCGGATAAAGGAACAGCATACGACGAAAACATGACTAAATCTAAGCTCTGTGACCTAATAAAAGTGCACAAACCTAAATACGTAAAGTATTTGGTGGAAAGAATTCTGGAGGAGAATGGCCATACTGCATTAAGACTGCCACCATACCACTCAGACCTAAACCCTATTGAACTAATCTGGGCAAATGTTAAATACTGGGTCGGTAGCCATAACCCCACATTCAAACTGAAGGATGGTGAGTGTTTGTGCTGCACACGGTTCGAAGAAATGGGTATAGAAAAGTGGCAAAATGTTTGCCGACATGTAAACATCACTACTACAGTAAATATATTATAGTAGAGAGTACAGTTGAATTGAACACTTAATCGAGAGTATTGCAGATGGCAGTAATAGTGACAGTTACAGCGATAGTTCGACTGAGGGCGTATCCAGTGAGGAAGCCCGCTTATCCGATATTGGACAACTTGAATAAATTTATTTACAATATCTGCAGTGATGTATGTGTTAATACCAACACATTTGCACAGCTATATAAGCTAGGTACATGGGGTAGACATTTTTCTGCATGGACTGTACTGCTTTAGTAAAAAGAACGTTAACTGAGTAGCATATGAAGCTGATACACTAATTCGCGTGCCTCCTGCTGTCACTTGGCTTGGTAAGTAAACTCGCTTTCAAGCTTTACATTTACTTCCTCCAGGGTCCAAGAGCGGTGAATCCAGCTGCAGATAATTGATATGCACTTGGAATAGCTACATGTGACTGAATGACTATAAACATAAGTTGAATTGATATTAACATTACAATGCAATAAGTATATACAAGCAGGACAAAGGAAAGGAAACAAATTACGAGTGGGCGCCGATTTCAAAGGAACTGCTGCTAATGGTGACCTCTAACATCAATGCATGGCCGATATCGACGCAGAAATGATTCGTGAACCCTGTTGAACATTCCTGGTGCGTTGCTAATCAATGCAGGCAACCAGCGTCTCCTCAGAATAAATTAATGATGAATACACAATAGTCTGAAGTTGACCTCAGAAAAAGAAATCCATGGGGTTGAGATTCGGTGAACGAGATGGCTAGGGCACTGTAGGACTGTCTCTTCCGATCCAACAGTTGTGGAAGACTCGATTTAGATGCTCCCGCACACTTATAGTATAATGCGCAGGAGCTCCATCTGTTGGAAATGCAGCTGAGCGCGAACATCAAGCGATACTTCTTCTGAGAGGGTGGCAGTGCATCCTTAAGAAATGTTTTATAAACCACCTAGTCGAGAAGGAAGAAGGTAGGCCCAATGACGTGGTCAGAAACAATGTCAGCCCATATATTCACCATAAACTGATGCTGCTGATTCTTCTGAATAGTGACAATGGCGTTTTCGTATGCCCATATGTACCATACTTGTAGTTTAGAATCGGCCTATCCCTGGTAAATGTGTCTTCATCGAAGAGCACCACCATTGAAAACAGTTCCGGTGGCTGCCTTAAGGCCCATTCGCTAAACTGCAAGCGTAAATCAGAATCCTTTGGAGTTAAGACTTGCACCTTTTGCAGGTGGAAGGGGTTGAGCAGCTCCTCATGCCAGACTTGCCATACACTTGTGTGGTTGACGCCCATTGTATGTGTAATAGCACGGGTACTGGCTAACGGTTCCTCTTCTAGTAAACACACTACGTTTTCTTCAAACTCCAGAGTGCGATGGGTGTGTTTTGTACCGTAATCTGCTTTAGTTGGCTCCACAGATCCACGTTCTCACAAACGCCAATCTACATATTCGAAAGCAGTCCGATGGGGCTGCCATCTATTGGGGTACCTTTCGCTGTAAATACGTGCAGCTATTGCAGAACAACTTCCTGCTTCGCCATACACTGGGTCAGGCGTGGGCACCCTGGGCAGACTGCTCAAGACCTTACACTGACAACTGTATATTAAGGCGGTAAAAAAATAGGGTCGCTCTAGGTATACCACGAGTCGCCCAGGCCTGCACTAGGTGCATATCAGCTAATTCGGCCAAGGTGTGATTTTGTTCCATTTTCCCAGAGTACCTATTTAACTGCTTCAACATAATGATGTGTGCTGAAGTCAAATAGGAAATGAGACGTGGGTGCCTTGACTAGGAAACAGTCACCACGTGGTGGTGTTAGTGTGTTCCAGGATTATTAAAGTCACCTACTGGCAGTATTAGACATTTGTCATGTTAACACATAGGTACTCCTCGCCTCTTTTGGGAAGTCGTAGTACTTTGAGCTATTCCTTGGTTCAACGTTTTGTGAATTGTTTACAGCTGGTCAACTGTTAGATTGAAAATTACTTTTATTGACATCGACAGTTATAGCCAACCGACAGCTTCAGACCAGCGTTAATGCATAATCCTTCAGTTTAAGCCATCAGATGTGAGATAAAGGAAAAGTAAACAATACCCGTGCATTGTATATGACGGTGGTATTTTGATATTTTCAAGCATAGGCACAAAAATTGCTCTAAGAATGGAAAAGAAAGGAAAACAAGTTTACACGTCTCCGGGTTTGAACTCCATTTCTCGGGTTTAGTAGATCCACATTCATTTGGCAAAGCCGTGCGGCCAAAGCACATGTTTTAGGACTTCCCTATGCTTCATTAGCCGTTCACCACAACGTTTTATCCACTGCAGTGGCGTGAAGCCACATGTTAAGTCCACAATTAATATAGGTTACTAATATTTCCGTGTTAAATTGAACAAGAGCGCTAAGATTTTGACTAAGAGGCTACACCATTAAATAAGCAATACAATGGTAACATAGCCTTAAGAATTAAACATAACTCAAGAAAATTAGCAAAATCCCAGTTCTAACGGTGTATGACAGGGAATGAAGTATTCATACACCACTAGAAATGTAAACAAAGAAACTACTAACTATTTGCAGCGAGGAACGTCTTTAGTGACAATGCATTCTGCACGTAGGCCTCCATGCTTGTCAGATTGTCGACACTGGAGCGATGGCGACGAAAACTGCACTGGACATTGCTCAGCACGTGATTGGTCTCTAGCCACCACACTAAGCGAGTGTTGATCATACGTTCGAGGGTCTTGCAAAAGACACTCGTTAGGCAAATAGGCGTTAGCTAGAGGCAAGTGCCCGGTCTTTTCCGGGCCGAGGGATAGGGATAACAATACCCTCGCGCCAGGAAGACGGGTATACCCGCTGAAGATATAGATTATAGATGCTCAGAAGGAAGGAAAGGGGCTGAGGTGGAAGATGAAGCAGCATTTGTCGGTGAATGTCATCAGGACCGGGAGAAGAATTGCGCGCGAGAGACAAGGAGTGCATCAGCTCTGCTATGGTAAAAGACGTGTTGTATGGTTCACTACCGTCGCTGTTAAAATTAAGAACTATCCGCTCCGCAGATTCCTTGATAGCTAGAAACGACCTATCGCAAATGTGGGTTTGGCTGGTAGCAGAGAAAGAATCGGCAAGTGCATCGGCGATAGCCTGCTCGCTGGTGAAATAAGAGCCCTGTACGGCAAGACCAGGAATAATCGTCCGGCGACACTTGCCGTACATACGCCGAATCGCGGTCCACACCCTTTGCGTTGAAGTGCGTCGAGAGAGGGAAGAGACAAGTTACCCAGGATGGGCATTTTGCACTGCGAAGTACAAAACGCGCCCGGGCACGCACTCACTTAAAGGCAATAAAGTTTTCTTCCGTAGGATATGTACTGAAAACTCGCAGAGCCCGTTTGCGGGCTTTAACGGCCAAACGACATTCCTCGGACCACCAAGGCACGTGAACATGACGAGGTGTAGTAGAACCGTGAGGAATGCTGGAATTTACTGCAAGCAGGACAGAACATGTAAAATACTCCACCAAGTCATCGATGGTGCGGAAGACATCGTTGTGGAGGTGAATGAGAGAATGAAATTTCCCCCAGTCAACCTTGGAAATAATCCAGTGAGGATATCGTGTTGGAATAGGATGGAAACCAGATATGTGAATGTTAATGGGAAAATGATCACTGCCGAAGAGGTCGGAGAGCACCGAACAATCAAGAAGTGGTACCAGTGACGGGCTACAGAAGCTAATGTCTAAGGCGGAGCAGGTACCATAGGCAGGTGATAAAAAGGTAGGGGCACCAGTGTTCAACAAAAGTAGGCCGTACATATCGCAAACGTCTGCTACAGGGCACCCACGGGCATCGTCAGTGTCGGAGCCCCATAAAGTGTGTTTGGCATTCAGATCACCAAGGAAGATAAGCGGTGGCGGAATCTGAGCCAAAAGAGCCCGAAGGTCGTTCTCGTGTACGACACTGATCGGTGGCAGATAGACATTGCAAACAGACAGACTCAGGCCCTGCAACAGGACACGCACTGCTACAGCTTGCAGAGGCGTGTTAAGCGGGATACTTGTGGCAGAGATGGTATGCGCCACCAGAGTAGCAACACCACCGCTTGCTCGTCGATCACCTGCAGTCATGTCTAAATGCCGAAAAACCACGAAGATGTAAGGCGTGGTTAGGTTTCAGATGGGTTTCCTGTAGACAGACTATTGAAGGCGAAAGTTGCGAAACTAAATGTTGTAATGTCCGGAGCACGGGCCCAGAACCCATTAACATTCCACTGAATTATTTCCATAATAAAAAGGTTAAGGCATAGTCTATCTTTTTCTTCATCTTAACCTTGGCGCACTTGGGACTGATGATGGGCTTTTCACCGTCCTCAGGCGACTCCTTGGAACTTCCGGAGTCTGAAGATCCCCGGCGGCTCGCGGAGCGGGAGTGGGACTTCATGGAGATACGACTACTCGCCCGATATTTAGGTCGCGAACGATTTGTGGGAACTGACAAAACGGTGTGGCCTCTGCTTGTGGACGGCTGGTGAGCGTGTGTCTGTAGTGCGGAAGATGTAGTTGCTGTTGCAGTTGTATCACGAGGCGGTGGAGAGATGCTCGCCGGCAAATCCGTTTGTGTCGAAGCATCTGCGACGGGTACATGCTGAACAGTAACAGTGTTCACAGGAGGGCGACGGACAGCGGATGCAAACCCTGTGGTGGCAGCAGGTAGCAATTGTTGAAAGCGTTGACGCGCTTCAATAAATGTCAGGCGATCTTTCATGCGCAGCTCCTGGATACACTTTTCCTCGAGAAACTTCTGACACTGTCGCGAGCCAGATAGATGACTCCCTCCACAGTTAACGCAGTAACGGTCACGGGTGCAAGCCGTGCCCTCATGGTATGATAGTCCGTAACGCTCACAAGTTGCAGGATGGGTGCACGAAGGCTTAGTATGACCGAACTTCTGACCCTGAAAACAGCGCATGGGGTTCGGTACATACTGCCGAACTGCGGCACGCTCGTAGCCGCAGAAGATGTACTCGGGTAACTGAGTACCCTTAAATGTAAAAAACACCGTGCGTAAATCGATCACTTTCCCATCCTGGTTTTAGTGAGGCGGTACGCCTGGCACACCCGTTAATCTGAAAGTATTCAGTGTTTTTGTGGGACTACCCGAATAGGGTAGGAGCCCAACAAACTGGCTCTGAGCAATTTATATGATTTGTCTGCAGTAATCACCTCTATCAAGAGTGTACCGTCTCGTACTCTGGTCGCATTTTTCACAGGGCCACAGATTCGGTCAACTTCCCATTAAATGTAGAAGGGGCTAAGGTCCTTTAATGTTTTCCCGTCACAAGCCAAAGTCAAAACCAAAAATGTGTCGAATGAGGAGTATTTGCGCGGATACATATTGAAATTAGACCCCAATCCGGAACCGTCGGCGTCAACCTGCCATCTGGGGGTCAAAGAAAATAAAGACACCAAAATATCAACGGTCTGTGCCGCCGTGGAGACCCTTCCATGACCGACCTCAAAGAGTACTTCAGAGGGGCTACCCTCCGATCTCCACTGCTTGTCCACATGGGTAAACCGTTCACCACGTGCACCCCGGCTTTATCCCCTCACCACAGGAATAACCGCCTGTGGCTCCCCACTTTAGGCCACGCTGCCTCAACGGAGTCAGCGTGGATTCAGGGGACTTCGGGTTGATTACACCGGGGTTCCGTCAGCGGCACCACGTCCAGCCGGTGATACTAACCCGACGTGGGTGTACATGACGTGTGGACGGGCTCCGCACCTACGGTTACACATGGGGCAGTGTGAAGGGTCCACCCAACCTTCGCACCTGAGACCTCCGATGGCCACACAAGTGGGGGGGGGCGCTGAAACCGTGGGACAGGTCCACGGAGATAGCAAAGACCCCTGCTGGTGAGACAGGAGTTATAAATCTAGGATCTTACAAACTAATAATCAGAATAAACATAGAAGAGGAAGAGGGTGATGAATAATAGCAACAGGAGCAGCTATTACGTGGCACATTTGATGGACATGAAGGGGGTGAAATGATGGTGGGCGTCTCGGGGCCCGGGTGCGCCAAACCCGGACCTACCGTAGTAGGTCCCCCTGGGGGGGGGACATATTTAATGCTTCAAGAGCAACTGTTTCAACAGTCATGACAGCCCACACAAAACATGGAAAGACATCATCATATAAAAGTAATAGTGGGAGAAAATCAAAACTAAATGGCAGAGATGGTCGTACACTAACAAGAACTATGTCAAAACAACACAAAACTTACTGCGGCTAAAGTAACTGCAGCGTCTAACAGTCATTGTTTAGATCATCTGTCTATCGACACTGTCCGCTGAGAACTCCATAAAGCGGATATTAATGGACGAGCTGCTATACCTAAACCATTGCTGACTAAAACCAACGCAAAGAAACGTAAGAACTGGTGTCAGGAACATAAATCCTGGATGGCTGATCATTGGAAACAAGTCATATGGTCCCAGGAGTCAACGTTTACGTTATCTCCAACTTCAGACTGGGTTTACTCCTGGGGAACTCCAAAAGAAGCCTGCAAACCTGATTGCTTGATTCCAATGGTTAAGCATGTAGGTAGAAATGTGATGGTGTGGGCAGCCATATCATGGCATTCTGCTAGTCCCATCATTACTCTCAAAGGCTGCGTTACAACCAAAGAGTATTTGAACATTTTTGGTGATCAGGTGCACCCCTGATTAAAATGTTGTTTCCCAACAACAATGTCATATTTCAAGACGATAATACACCCATTCACACAGTTAGAATGGTACAATCGTGGTTTGAGGAGCATGGAAAATTAACTGCAGCATCTTTCCTGGCCAGCACAATCCCCGGACTTGAACATTATCGAACCAATTTGGGCAGTATTGGAGAACAGACTACGTAGCAGATTTCCGCCTCTCTCGTCACTACAGGAGTTAGAAGAGGCTGTGATACAAGAGGGCCTAACATTCCACTGGAGACTATACAGTCATATTCCAGTATTCCAAGAAGAAGAATTCTGCAATTATTGCAGCTGTATTACGGGCAAATGGAGGTCCAACCCCTTATTAATACACCATTCCAAAGCAAGTACAGGTGTTCACATTATTTTACCTATCCGCTGTAGGTCTGTAAGCAGTATCTAGCTGCTTTGGTGATAAATCAGCATCAATTACATTTTATACCTGCTCAAAAGCTACTTAAATATATGTGTATTGAAGAACTGACAACAGATGCTATGTATTACTAATCAAATATGATGAGATGTGGCAGTAAAATCCTAGTGAAAGTTTTAAACGAAGCTCAATTTATATTTGTATGTACATATTATCATAGTCTCATAACTGCAGGGAACATATGATTTTGTTTCTGAATTATCCTTACTTCAGTTTTACTTTCTCATATTGCCTGTATATAATGTTTTTTTGTGTTCTTGTCAAATCTTTCCTGTCCTCGCCTCTCCTCTCCTCTCTGATTATCCTCCCCTTTAGGACTTACAAGCCAGTGCCTAGGGTCAGAGGCCTGCCGGGGAGCACAGGAACCTATGGGCCAGACAGAGTGATCAGCCAAGCACAAGGTATGGTAGTGAGGAAGAGGATGATATGAAATTCAGGCGAAATCGATGAATGGAAAGGTGATTATGGAACAGTTAGTGGAATGAGTGGCGGGGGAAACCGATGAGCCCGGAGAAAATCCGCCCAAACGCCGCTTCGTCCATCACGAACACCACATGCTGGTCCCGGGTATCAAACCCGAGCCGCCTAGATGGTAGGCGAGCAGTCTAACCCCTCGGCCACGGCGCCGCCTCATTATCAAATCTAATGTTTATATTCATATGCACTGTAATGTATATTTCCTTGACATGTTCAGTTTTCACAGGCCTTTATGGCTGCTAGTGAACTCGCTGAACGTAGTCCAATCTAATCTTGTTTGCAACAGCGTCTACTATGGATAATCATACATAATTTAATAAAATCTTCATGTATTATGAAAATCTTCGTATTTTTTCATACTTTGTGAGGTTTACAATTTTTCTCTTTTAAAATAATTTCTAATGACAGTGAACTACGCTTTTCAAACATTTTATTTGGGCAGTTTTCTTAAAACCCATCTAGAAACAAGCTACCCTTTCTAACAAGTCAGGCACAGTAGAGTGAGTGAGTGAGTGTATTGGGTTTAAGGGCCCGTCGACAACTTGGTCATTAGGGCCTCGGCACAGTAGATAATGAAGAATTTCCTCTATGTGGCATTGTGCAAAATTGTATGACCTCTGTCTTTGAAGAATTCAACCGGTGAGTTCAAGGACAAAGCAACTTTTTTGTTCTTTTCTTCTATGTTAAAGCGTTTTACAATTATTAAAATCTATAAACCCTATGTAACATGTATTTCATTTAATACTTTATATACTTTAAATATGAACAAAAATCCAGAAAGCATGTTATTTTAAAACGAAATGAACTTGCTCCAAATCCTTGAAGGATAATTAAGTAACTTTCACTTTAACATATCCATTTCATAATACTTTGGAGCTTGTTCACAATGTTTTCATATTTTAACAACTTTTTTCTCACCGTTTGCTTGTTTCTCATTATGACCCTTCGTTTCCTTTGAGTCTCGTCATTTAACCAACTATTGTGCTTGTGTATAGCGGATGGACATAAGCAATCGATTAAGAAGTTATGGTTGTTGCTGACTTATGCTTTTGTATGAAAACAGGTTAACTTATTCTCTAGAGGGGCATTTCTTTTCACTTTGTTGTGGTAGTCACTATTGCTAAACTGTCATAGTCATGGCAACTTTCTGTAGCCTCCAAAAACTTTCTGAAAAATTTGCTCCCTGACATGGCCCAATTTGTAGAACGTGTGCTCTCCTTGGCATCTCTCGACTGACTGATGCTGTCTAGACGAGGGTCTGCCAATGACTAGCAGGTTTGCGCCCCAATGGCTTGGAACCACTTCATGTAGGATTTCTCGATTCATTGTGCGATGGCTCGGTGGTCAGTACAGCCGGCTCCAAATGTTTTCCGGTGGACGAGAGGGTGTAGGAGAAAGAGAAGAAAAATTTTCGTATGAATTACTAGCACCTGGTCCACCCGGCCAGCGATGGCTTCACCATAGCTATTTACTTTGTGTGTGTTCCTCTGATGTGTGGCAGCGGGGAGCAAACAAGAAGCTAAATAATCAATTTTACTCTCTAAAAAATCAGCACACTCTCTTCTGTGCCTATTTTAACAAGTAACATTGCTGCTTTGTGGTAGCATTAACGGCGTTTAAGTAATATGCTTAAAAACTTCTTAAATATAGATAATGCATATGATTAATAATGATGATGATGATGATAACAAGAAGAAGATTTAAAGGGATATAGGCAAAAAAGCTGAGGGGGAGAAGCTACGTCGTATCCTGTATGCCTTATAGTTTTTTGAAACCTGCTCTTTTGCAGTAGTTCTTTTACTTTCACTTTCTTATGAAGTTCTGTTTCCCTGCTATTTCCGACAAACAGCCATTTAATGTTTTAAACTTCGACATGAAATTTCACGTAAAATATAGGATTTCATGTTCGCTAAATAAAACCAATTTGCAAATTTCATAGCGCGCATAAGTTGTTTCGCAATGAATAGCTTAAATAAAAAAGGTGGTATAGTAAACTTATTTAAACATTTTAAATTTAATTGCATTGTACAATGATATCACGCCTCGAATGCCAAATATTTAGTTTCCATCCTCGCTGCGAATTCGTTCTGGATTTACAACGTTAATGTTGTTTTCTTTACACTGAGATTACTTTCTTACGATCAAGTCTAAGAGAAATGTTGGAATGATATTTTCTTTAGACTTACAAATGCATTACATCCCTCACCCTTTTAGACAGGTACGAGCTGGCAAGTCGACCTTTGAGACCACCTGGCACAACTAATAGATAAGCCATCCTGGCTTCCCCCGCGGCTAGGAGCATGTGAGTCGGAAAACATTTGAAGCCGGCTGTACATAGGAGTGACATGTTGGATTCTGCGCGGTATCTAGCATACCCATCGGATCTTGCCAAACTGCTGACGTATACGCAATTCATTATGAGAGTTTGGAGCAGAGGTGCCCAACGTTAACCGGGAGAGGGGAAGTTGGATTTACCGCCACCCACTGCTTGCGCAGCTATGACGCAGTGCATTAATAGCAGTCACAAACCTCGCTAACTTTGCTTTTAACCGTGGCGGCGACCTCAGTTAATTTTACTATCATTTCTGATGGAAATAAAATTAAAAACGCTTCATGAACGCCTTTTTTGATAATGGCATTCTGAGTACTGTTGACTTTTAACCAGCTCATCAATGTTTGCGTCCAAGGATGAGCAACAGTCTTAAAAGTTGGGCCAAATGATTGTGTGTTGTTCTACTGCGATATTGGCTTTTTATTTGATTCATCTTCGAGAACATTTTCTCACAAATATATGTGGATCTAAATATTGACATTAACTTTGCAGCAAACGTTCGCAACCTGAGAAATGTTTCGTTCGGGAGAGATTTAAATATGTCGCAAACTTTTTTCTGGAAATATTTCAAGGCTTTTGAATTCTAGGAAACTAATTCCATTTGAGATCGTGAGCAGCGTGTTTGCAGGCAACATTAACTGGGTTATTCAAAAGGCCGATTTCATCCTATATTGTTTTGAGATCTCGAAATCTGGGTTCGAAAATTTCGTACAGTCCCTTTAGAATTGCTGTATATTTTGCTAACAGATTGACATTTATGGTAAAAAATGATAGAATGTGTTTGCCATACTCATTATGATGGTATTTATCAAATTGCTGTTTTGTATTGAATCGACTACTCCTCAATGGGTGATGTCAGAAAAAAATCTATATACCGTGCTTTCCTCTTCAACAAACTCTTGCTCCCATTCAGTGTGGAATACTGGACGTTTGGTTGCCATTGCAAGAGTCGTCGCTGACTGACCGTGCAGACGCAAACCCAAGGGGTTAATGACAGGTGATGTCATTAGCTCATAATATAAGGAAAGGTTGGCATCTCTGGTTTAGAGTGGCACCACCGCAGTAGAGTCCACAGTTCAATCCTCTTTTGTTGTTTAATAGAAGATGTGATGCTCTTGATACGTTGGTGGAGACTTATCCTTCGCCATACCTGAACAGCCCACAGTGCCAAACTTTCATTTGATCGACTATCAATTAGTAATACTTATGTAATTTATTCGCATTAACAAAAATTGAAATTTTGATTTTATTTATGGACGCTCTTTTACTGCTATGGTTCCCAGCGTCTCATTCTGTACTGGGCGTGAAATACCGCTTAGTTTTGTTCAGAGGCCCCTTTATCAGGGTTGAGGTTCTTTTACGTGCCCTAAACCTACGACACGGGGCACGCGGCTTTACTTCCCTTCCGAAGGAAGTCATGCTGCGGATTTTACGGCCGAAAAAATTCATCGCCCTCTACCAGGTTTAAACCCGTAACTTCGGGAACTAGAGACTAATATGTTACCCCTATACCATGGAGGACGACTTGTATTAACAGTTCGTGATAACCCAAATGGATAAAACTACCAAATTTGATTATCCTTTAATGGCCAGGGACGACTTTGTTTGCCTGATGCTTACGCAAATTTTTTTCTTTCCTTACTCATCTCATCTGTTTGGAAAGCAATATCAACCGCATACAGGTGTATTATTTAACGAAACTTCCAACTTTGTCTTTTTTCGGTTTCTTGGGGAGTTACATTCGGTATTTCTAGAACTGTTCAAAATAGCAGTAGTTTCTATTATGTATGAAATATGAGATGTTTAGGCGTGTAAATGTGTAACAGATAAATACAAAAGAATGGTGTTCATGAGCAAATTTGCCTTACTGCAGTACAGCAGCAACTGATACAATTGAAATTCAAGCCATCAAAGATGATTTCATTCTTCCCACAGCAAGTGATGCATCAAACTTCGCTGAGCTACGTATTCATCTTTTGTATGTATTCTACAATTCTACGGAATTTCATCAAGAATCAGCTAGGCACGGTGGTGCTGGTGATGGCTTAGTAATGATTTACACCAGCTAGTGAAGTACTTCACTATAACACTCAGTGCCACTATAAAATCATCGGCATACATTAACTTTATCAAATTTTCTGTGCTACAAAAACCGAAGATATCTACTACTTAAGGCTGTTTGATTGTTGAAGCACAAAATAAGTGAAGAGAGTAAGTGCTTATGCGGAAATAATTATTACTGGTAAATTAATTTTCCTCTGGTAACATCCTCTCGTGTTATTTTCTCTCCTCCCAAGTTTGTAAGTTATAAGAGCTATAAATTTTATAACTATAACTGTTGCTCCACTTTAAGAGGACACGGAATGCCATATCTTGACAATGTTAAAATGTGTCATATATGATGAACATTTTCTAAGTAACTATACAACCTAGAAAGCTGAAATGTTTACATTTTGTATGTGTAATATCCTTACAAGAGCTGAAACAACAGTTATTCCCCACATTTAGGAGTACATATTTGTTAAAAATGCTACCACATATTAAATATCTTCAAAACCCTTATTGCAGTGTATATAAAACACCAACACAAACAATTCCTAAAATTGCACATCAAAATATTAATTAACGACTGAGAAAATGTTCCTTATGTGAGGAAAATTTGAACTTACGGGAAATGAGCTCAAAATATCCAGTCTCTAAATATTGGTTTTATTTCTTCCACAAACCATGATTGGGGTTGTCATTTATCCACGATGTATGGAAGTAAACTGTTTCACCAATTTTTTTTCATTTTCTTATACATTTTCTAGATTTTGCGTTATTGCAAGACTGCGCCCTCTCAATGACAACCTGTCAGTCTATGCCTTCCAGCAACTGTCTTTTCATCACTAAAACCTTTCCCATCAGAGAAACCTTCAGTTTTCCCAGTTGGCAACACATCCTCTGGGTTGACCACATGGCCCACTCATTCCAGTTTTTCAATTCCTACATTTTCTCCATATGGCTGTAGTGCTACAACTTCATTATGTGCTTTAGTGTGACAATCTCTTAAGTAATTAGTCCAGCGCACTTTATGGTACTTCTCAGACCACTGTAATATTTGTTTAACTCCTGCAACTCCCATTCCTCCACTAGTGCTACTCTAATTGTGTGCAGCCATTCCCATCATTTTAATAATTTGTCCTACTTCTAGGATGGATACCGAGGTGATTTAAAAAAGTTTCCTCTTTTATATAAGACAGTAATTCAAAAATGATTTTTTGACCGAAAACCCATTCCGTATCTACTCAATGTTTTAAATAGCGAATGCAGTAAGCACAGGCAATCCTGGCTATGAAGTATAAGAATTTGTTAAATTGCCATTGAATAGCTAAATATACTTAAAAGTTCACGCGGTGAAGTGAACTTTGCGGAGCAAACTTCTGTATTAAATATTCTCTGCTTTATTTTGAAGCCCTGTGCAGAATTTTAAGAGCATTTATGTACTTTCTAAACAACTTAAACCTGATATTCAGAAGGTTTTATACTTGAGGGTTACTTACATGACCATGGCCGAGTTCTTCATAATGCGACCGCAGGGTCCAAACTGCTGTATCGGGCTAGGTGCATTAAGCGACCGGGTTCGCCTGTAAACACACACACACACACAAAACACAATTATTATTATTATTATTACAGTTTACATAAGATAAATCACACTAGGGATTCTATTTACGAATTAATTAATAAAAACTATGAAGGTAAAAATACCCACTGTTGGCTCCTAGAGTACGCTGACAAACATTATACAGGAATTTCAAACGTTTAAGTCGATGATAAGAAGTAAAGTAGAAGCAAATGGTTTATAAATACACAAACCTATCCTGTTCCTTATGTTTGCCATGCAATCGAAACTACATTGTTTCCTGTAGCAACAGCAACAACAATAAAGTATCCAAAATTATACAGCGACTATCAGGCTTATGTACATGAATAACAGCAGGGGAAAAACGCATCATGTCTTAAATATTCATCCTTCCGGAAAATCTGAATAATACACCTTGTTGCAAATATTATGCTTACAAAATATTGCATTGCATACTGAATAACACTCAACAATGAGCAAGATAAGTTAATTTCCTCGTATCTTCACTAGAAAATCCATTGATATCAAGTACTTAAAATGAATCTAATTGGTAGGTATATAACGTGTAGGTACTCTATGCAAACTCGCAGCAATCGTTTCAATCGTACTGATCCGAAAAGATAATTCAAACTATCTGCCTGTCTAAAAATGCTATATCTGGCCTCGGGGAATTCCCACTACTTACGCTAAATCAATTGTTTAACCACAGTGGAAAATGATCCGGAAAATGACATTAATTAGCAGAAAGGGCAATTCTGCTTCCGGTATTGTGTTTAATGTGGAGATTCTTCTCTGCCTTTCCCTCCTATATCTCACTCACTCACTCAATCTCCGCGTCTCTCTCTTTCGCACTTAGTTCGTTATCTCTTTAAAGCTCCATCGCCTCTCGCAATCACTTCCTCTCTCCAATACCAACGAGTATAGGTCGTGAGGCAAGACAAGAGCAATCCCCCTACATGCGCAGTGGCAACTCTTTCAGGTGAAGCTGCGCAATCATCTATGCCCAGAATTAATTACGTTGCCGTCCACGAAGGAGTGAAGTTCGCTAGTATACCTTTAGTGCATATTGCTAATGACATTATAATGTACAAAAATTAGCATTATAACGAACAAAGTGATTCGGCTATAACTATGACTATGTGCCAATAATTACTTTCATGTGAACTGCAATTGTTTCAGCTGCGCGCTGTTATGGTAATGTTCCCTCATTCGCAGCAAGCTCACCCGCCTTTCACCCCCTCTCAGCCGTTGCAGAGAGGGAAGGGGAGGAAATCAACTTCCCCTATGCACAAGAGTTGTTCACGACACACCTCCCTAGCTATATCTATCTAATACAATATAATTCAGCGATATCCAACGTTTGCAAAAGAAGGGAGGTTGGATTTACCTCATTCCACTTTATGCGGACTGTGCCACTCTAGCACTTAGACATGCATTATGTTGCAGTGGCGGCTGGTAATATGTACGTTGTGTTTTATATAACAAAGCACTTCCAAATCTTATGGGATAAACATCTGTAGTGACTTCTTTGGTACTGTTTACATTTAAGAAATCTATCAATATTTGGCGACAAAGTCGAAGTGCATAGCTTTAGAAGACATACCAAGTGAGCGTCGCGTAACCTATTGCAACACAGACCTGGTATAGCTTAATTTGCGAAAACTCTGTTCGCAAATATATGTAGAGCTATACTCACTCTTATACACAATACTCTTGCAAATGCTTATTTCTCTATCTGCTACACTTTAATCGATATAAGCATTTTCAGAAAGAATCTTATTGCTAATTTTCTTGTACGTCCACAGGGAATGTGCGAATACAGTAGGCTTTAAGCGATAGTGAAATGTTTTAAGAGCTGGTTGCTATGCGATGTCTTTGAAATTCCGTTCTCTTTACAAAGGCAAGAGATAAAAAACGAATAACGTATTCCTATTTGAGCAAAGCACAAGTATTGGCAAATTGAAACAAATAGTAAAGAATATTTCGGAAATGGTTCACACTAAAGAAAAAAAGAAATATTTGATATAAATTGTGTGTTCTAACGAGACCCATATTTTATATTTAGAAAGCTTTTGTCTGTCGCTTGCTGTTTTCCATTTATGCAACAATCATCCAGATGAAGAGGTCTTCTGAAGACTTCCCAGAAAATTCAAGGTATGACTTATAATCTGCCATGGAATCGCCTGTTTCTGTCCGTCACTAGATACTGACTGTCTGGTTGCGAGTTCTACACACCACAGGCAAGAGCTGATTCATCCTCAGACTGAAGGAGGAGTTGGGGAATAGCCGCTAATTACGTAAGCGTTTCCAAAGAGACAAGGTTGGATATCGCTGATCTAATGTCTCCCTTTTTCCTCTGTGCAATCTTAACATAGTGCAATTTTTCAAAACTGATAATTTTTTTCCTTGGGTGCTTATTAACAGAGGTAAGTAAAAATATGACGTTTTAAATTCACAGGATCTTCCCTAGCCACTATCATAGATTAATATGTTGCTTTTATAAACCACCTTACGAAAGTTTATCTACCCTCAGGTTAGTCAAAATAAACATTTGCAGAAATAGTTTTATTACGCATTTCGTTGTAGGTGCAAGAAACCAAAGCGATGGGCAGATGTTTAAAAGCGGGTCGCTACATGCTGGCCCAGAAATTCTGCACTGTGTCCATCACATTGTGGGAAACATCGCACTGTGAAATCACTTTTAAAACTGAGAGAGTATTAAACAATTCAAACAAATAATAACAGGTATCCCTAACAACAATAAAAAAAAAAAGGAAAAGAAAAAAAGAAGAAATAAACAAAAGCAAAATATATTCAAAATGAATTGTGTGTTTTAAGCGGATTTACTTTGTGTAGTATGCATTTTGTGTATCTTAAAATTCACCATTTATATTCCTTCCGAATAAAGAAGATATTATAGGATATGCACAGCACATTCAGTATACCTATACCTTTTATTTATACGTAAATATTTTAAATATATGGTACTTTCTTCAAAATTCCTGGAGCCACTTTTGAGAAAGTAAAACATCTAAAAAATAATCCATGTAAAGGGTAGCTAGGCATGGTGATTTTCTTGAAAATCTTGGATTGGCATCTTTGGAACACATTAAACTTAACAAAATGCACATGTGAAAACCAAAAAATCCAGAATTTCCATGTGAGTGATCTGAAATTTTGCCGCAGCATTTTTTACGTCCTCCAACGTAGTGTCATTTCGTACGGTGAATGAATGAAACGGGTGAAATGATGCTCAAGAGTGTCTGAGGTCCGCAGAGCTTTAAGCTACCCGACATTCGTCTTCCCAGGATAAGGGAAAACCTCGGAAAAAAGCCTTATCCGGATAACTCAACTTAAGCGAGATTTGAACTCGCGACCTCTTGAACGTGAGGCAGACACGCTGCCTCCACGCTACAGAGGCGGGCGCCACAGTATGGTACTGCAATATAACGATCATATACAAATTCTAAATCACATGTCCGCATTTGCTTCGGAGATGTTAATATTTTTTCTTCTGGATTTATATAATTTAATTCTGCTGATTAAAAATACCGCACGTGCCATACTGCTTTTTAAATCCTACTAAGGCTTGACTTTAACAGACCATTATAAGCAACCTCGCATTGGTGCTTTTTAAAATCAAGTGGCATCACGGAAGAAAATTTACACAGCCCAAGCATCCGCACCATCTGTCCACATATGTTCACGCTGACAACCAAATCATAAAGATGACAATGGAATGAAATGGGGAAAGGAAGGAAAGGAAATCTTGAATTAGAAAAACTTCCCAACAGTCGCTTAGCGACAAGGGGAAGTCACGGAAAAAACCCAAGTCACCCCGATGACAAGAATGACGAGAATCGAAGCCACGACCTCAAGAATGCGAGCCACAGACGTTGCCGCCCGAGCCATCCCGTTCGAGCAAGTTTAACAGTACATCAACTCGCACTTCTTCATTGTGCTGTTTCTCGTGTTAACCGCTTTGCTTATCCAAGTAATGAGCGAACAATGGTTAACTTTCAAATCATCTTTTCAAACAACACACCTTGCACTAATACTATGTCTATGAAGTTTGCAATGTGACATTAAAAATTGAATAAGCAAAATATTTCCTATTCTGAAAGTACACAATAGCCCATTCTCTAAGCGTGAGATAATTTCTGTTACACACCAAGTTTCACAACTACAGAATGAATTCTTACATGTCTCCATCGGTAACCCCCCCCCCTCCGCCCCTCGTAAATGAAGGTTCTAAATATGCTTCATCACATGAGTAACCAGCTGGAGAGAAATTATATGTGCATATAAATACAAATCCAAGGGGTTAGTTCATATTTCACTAATATTTGCATGTGGCTATATACCTGTATTACTATTTTCCTCTACTTGTTATTGAAACATTTACTTTTGTTTCAATAAAATAGATTCCTCCCGACAAGAAACCTTTGAAATCGTGTTTTAAAGAGATTTGTGCAAGGTATTATGGTCAGCCAACATTGTACTAAATAAATTAAACAATTTAGAATTTCGGATGTTACCGGAAAAATAATGTGGATGAAAAGTTTCTGACGAGTCCTCACTAAGGAAAATGCACATTGGTTCCCGGCAAGAAGAGGTAGTTTCTTTAATTAAAAATCACTTAAGAATTTTTTTTTCACAAAATCAAACCAAAATTTATAACGCTGGTGGTAGAATTAAACTCTGTACTGACAGCTATAAAGTGCACCATATAAAACAATTATATGTATATATCTTACACTCTAGGCTATCCAAGATATCCGAGACGGCAGTGGTGATTATCGGTAGACGAAACAGCTGATTCGCCATACCACTGTTCGTTCAATGCCAATGTCATCGTTAAAAAAACTGCCTGTTCTATAGATTGTCCAGAAAAATGAAGAAAAACGATTGCTAATACTTACAAATACGCCAGCATAAATGCATAAGACATTTGCAGAAATTTCTTTACAGCCAGTGCATGTGACGTGTCCAGCTCATTGTTTACACAGATTGTGCGGACCGCACATATTTTTGATTTTGGGATTTCTTCCGTTTCCAATAATTCACAAGTTTTCCGCTAGGTTGTATTCTCACACATAGTACCGCCTGCTACCGCTAATAGCGCTGCGGTAAGCTCGCCTGCTAGACGAGTGTTTGACCCTGGCTGGGGGGGTGGGGGGGACGGGGGGGGGGAGGTTAGCCTATAATCTGTGTTAGCCGAGTGCGGACATCTAAGTTGGTGAGTTATGTTTGGACCCGAGTTTGATTTTTCTCATTCATGCTGTATCTCAGGCATCGGCAAACATGTACTCAATGAGGCCTCGCAACTATGACGTGTCAGGGGCAGCGCTTACTCTGTCTCCCCCACCCTCCATCGCAGCCTTAACTGGCACTGCATACACACCGATCACGGGCGGACTGTCCTCTCGTGTTTACCTGCACTTCTAAACATGTCTATCAAACTGTAATTAAATACTAAGACTTAAAGATAAATTTCTTTATTTATAACTTTGAAGGATATTAGTTTATTTAACTTAAAGTCTTAGTATATTCATAGAATTAGAGTGCATCTAATTATTCCTGGTCTATTAAATTTGATATCTAGAATAGCACTTTGATGATCTCTTCTCTCATCATGTAAGGAACGTAAGGTGTTTGTTGTGCTCTAAAGTTCAAAAAGATACTCATCAATGGGACATCAAGTGGCATTATGATACATGTCATAAGATCACCATACAATTATAGACAAACGTGTATTCATAAATTTACACCACGATTTAAAGTAGCATAACACTGACGTAGTGTCCTTTATTCATTTCATTTTTTTTTCAGGTCTAGATCGGACGAACCAACTGCAACAGCTCAAAGAGCAATATTCAGATAATACACCTAATATTAATTCAAATATTACAACTGATAGACAACTTCACGCCAGCTATGCTGTTGCTTTGGAGATTGCTCAGTCACTGAGATGTTTTAGTGATGGAGATTTCATAAAAAATGTGAGAGTAAAGTTGCCAACATAATTTGCCCTGAACAATATATTTTTAGTAATATTGCATTATCACCACGAACCATACAGAGGATACATAAAATAGCAGAAATAACCGAAAAAAGACTACCAACTGAGGTCCATGAATTTATAGCCGTTTCTCTCGCGTTGGATGAAAGCACTGACAACTTTGACACAGCACAATTGATAATTTTCACTCGTGGAGTTACCAACAACCTCTCGATACAAGAATATATGCTTGAAGTCATTCCGCTTAGGCAACATACAACAGGGGCAGAATTATTTCAAGCATTTAAGAAATATGTAGAAGGAAAGAAACTGAATCCAAAAAAGTCTTGTATCGTGATTAACAGATGTTAATTTGCGTGCTATCCTGAGAGTGGCTACTTGTGATATATCACTAGATTTTCATGGTAGGTACATTGCAAATAGAAGTGAATTGAAATATATTGCTCAAATATCTAGGCCTACCTAAAGTATCGTAGATCAAAATAGCTGGATTCAAGTATATGTACTATTCCTTATTGTACTCTGTAGCGAGCGAGTCCAGCACTGACTCTGAACGAAGGTCAATGCCATCCCCTGTTCTACATTACGTCATGTGTATTGCGGGTTGCATGTTGAGACGTCATACTGATACCTCACTGAGTACATGTTTGCCGATGCCTGCTGTATCTGACCGTAAGTTACCTGGGCTGCGCTTTTCAATGTTGGGATTTTGGGTATAGCTCCTATTTGGGGAACAATTTATGTGTACGGACCAGGCGTGTTTCAAATTGCCAAGAATTGTGTGGCTTATGGCCTTGTCTAATTAAGCAGGGGGGAATGCTTTACACAGTGCAGCCGCACGGCAATTTCATGGGAAAATACAGCATATGTTGAGGTCCATTCAATGTTAGTGCTTAAAGAGTTTATGGCTTGTTGTATGTCAAGGGCATTTTATTATTGTTCATATTTGTTTATTAAATAACTGTTATAAAAAAGTATTGTCCAATGGTTTGCGGGGCACTCCTTTCACAGAATTGGTCCTGCCGATACCCCAGTGTTAGGGTCCACACTTTCTTCGTTTCTTTTCTTTGGTTATATAAATTAATTTCACCACAGCAGCAGTGCAAGATTAACAGAGGAAATTGGAACAAATTTCCCCGAAGTGCATCCTTTAATTTCTTCGACAAGAAACAATGCGTGAGGGCTCCACCAAGAATAAAATTGTTTTCTAAAATGATTTGCCCGCAGAGATGACCCTCGCCAAACGGGGTGCCTATCGACTGGAATAGCCGCTTCCGGTCCCGTATCGATGTTCCCAAAATCCCGGGGGTGAAACATATTTTCAGCGCCGCATGTAATCCTTACGCGCTAGATGACACTGCGGGACTCGTACGCCAAAACATACAAGGCTGCCAACACAATTAAACACCTCTCTGTGTTGCGTACCAAATAATTTTTAAAAATAAAATATCAAACAAAATTTCATATATAATATCAGTTTATACATATAACTCATAATATTATATTGTATGACTCGTAAAGTATTTGAGTCAATGTACGATGTGAATAACACAGTACAGTTGGCTACCTGGATCCTATGTAATGCGAAATTTGAAGGCTGTGGTGTGGTTTCGTCGCGTAGTGTCTTCGTTGCAGTTTGTTTGATTTTTCGCTTCTGGCTCTCTTTCGCTATCAACATTTTTGTCGACAACGCCATTTCAGACGTTAGGTGGCCAACAAAAACTTGGAATTAAACAGTTCGGTCCTGATCATCCTAATGTTCCGTTAATACAGAAATACAAATCACAGTCACGCTCCTTCAATCCAGACTGGTACCTCTAGGAAACCATGGTTGGCAGCTAATGAGGTCAAGAAAACGCTGTTTTACTTTAACTGTTTGCACTTTGGTGGTGATGCTTGATCGGCAGTCTATGTGACCTCAATCACATTTCAGAAAGAATTAAGTCGCATTATGTGTATATGCCTGTGCGTACCTTTCTCATCAAAATACGGCAGGCAAAGTTAAAACGCACTATTGGTATGTGATAGCTTAATAGGTTAAATCAAAGTTTATTGCGTAATGTTTTGGATCTTCTCAATATATGCTACAATAGAGAATCTGCCACATGAGTGAACTTATAGCACTTTTCTACGCACATTAGAACCTTACTTCAATACAATGTGAGGTTAGGGTTACGGTTGAGAAGCGGAGGAGAATGTTGACACCACATGCGTCTATTGTGCCCACTAAATCTCTGGCGGAAGTGAGAGAACACGAGTGTGAGTAGATGTAACGGCGCCAGACCCACAAGGGAGTCCCCAACGTTTTCAGGTTGATCATTCCTAATTGCAATGACAAGTTCGGGCGGAAGGTTCCGTGCCAAGGAAGAAACAGTTCTTTCCTGAAAGTACATCCTCCAAAGCAGCCAGGCACCAACTTCCTCAAGCAGCCCTGAAAGACGAGCGGAAATGAGGGCATTCTACTGCCGACGTGGGAAAACCACGAAAATATTCAAGATCAGGGTGGCCGGTTCGACGGGAATCGAAACAAAGTCCTTCGGAATGTAAGCCTAAGGAGCTGCCACCTGATGTAATTTATTCGCATGTATGACGCTAATCAAACAACCATTTAGCATTTTACGTAGTGATAAAAAGAGTTTACCCTTTAAAGCAGCCGTGCACAACCCGCGGCCCTCCGGAATATAAACTGTGGCCCATTGAAGAGAAATTTAAAATTAATGAATATTGAATGTGTTTTGCTTTCAAAATATGCATTTACGGACTAGTTCCGTACTAAACGCTTCAGTATCACTGCCGTGTTGATGAATGTATGAACTTCGGGAAGAAATCAGGTTGTTTTTGAGATACCGAAACTACAATGGAGTAACTGGAAAGCAGTGAATGGTTTCTGACTTAATATTTCTTGATATGGTGCAGCACCTTAGGAACTACATATCAAAATGCAAGGCAAAAACCAAATGACGCATCATCTCTTCAATCCAATCAAATCTTTTGAAATAAAACTTATAGTTTGGCAGACGCAAATAAAAAGTGCAGTATTTGTCAATTTTCCGACAATGAGCAAAATGAACAAGTCTAATTTGGAAAATGCGTTGACCACTTGAAAAATCTCACAAATGAGTTCAACACCCGTCTTCAAGTTGTTCGAAAGTTCGAAAAATCATTTGAATTATTTTCGCTACCCTTTCATGCTGATACTGAGACGATGCCTGCAATTTTTCAGATGGAATTAATTTATATTCAGAGCAACACAGAATTCAAAGCAAAATTTGGTGATGTATCACTTCTGGATTTCTCAAGCTGTACTTGCCTAAAGGAATGTACAATCTCCATGAACATGCATTGAAAAGTGCAACCTTATTTGGTAGCACATACGTCTCGTCTGTGAACAGTGATTTTCGGTGAAGAAACAACTGAAATACAAAACTCGATCCAGACTTACAGATGAACATTTGGAAGGAAGCATGCGCATTGCAATAGGAAACACTGAACCGGGTATTGAAGAGTTAACAAAACATAAGCAGTGTAAAGTTTCTATTAAGGTGACTTGTACCGTTATGAGCAATATCTCAATTAATAGGCATGCTAATAAAAGGACTACAATTACTATTGATGTATTGAATATTAGACTATTAACCCTAGCATTACCAAGCCTTGTTTCATAACTTAGATTACCAAGGGGGGAGGCGTACTTTGCGACCACCACTAGTAGCAACATATCTGAACAATTTTTAAAATAAGTTTATTTTAAAATATAGTATTTCTTCTTATGTTTATAAAGGTAATGTTTAACACTGTTTAACACTATTTTTTTCTTTTTACATGAATTACATTACATATTATGCCAATCCTTATTACTAGGGCAAGGCAATTAATGATTTTGCATCTTTTCCTTACGAAGGTTGAAACATTGCTTACATATACGGAAATGTATGGCATTGACTAACGAGTTAAATAAAAGCAATTTGTTGGGGCATTTTTGTACATTTTCTTACCTTTTTAACGGATAAGTCATTTTTTGGCAATTTTAGGTCATTTTGAGCATTTTTAACACTTTTCCGGAAGACTGTGAGATTATTTGTATTTAATTCATTTTTTAAAATTAAAATTGAGTGTTTTTCCTTGTCAATATATTTTCTTGGATTTAAGTAAATGCTATGCTACCCCCTACCCCTATTTTTCAAGAAATGTGCATCATGAACAGGCCCACTTCTAGGAATTCAATTTCTTAGAGCTTAAGCTACCTCCTACCCCTATTTTTCAAGGAATGTGGTGAATGGACTTGCCCACACTCCCAAGGAAATTCCTATATCCAGGTAAGCCGGCATTGTTGTGCTGTTAAGTGAGGTGATCAGTTGTTCCTAGCACCTGTACGAGCACCATAAGAACAAAATGCCTACAGTAAAGGGAAGTAATAGTGTTAAATTGAAGGCATTTGTTTCAAAATATGGAGAAAATATTTTTTCCACGGACGGTCATATATTATTGTGCAAGATCTGTGATGTGAGAGTGGCTGATGAAAAAACGTTTACGGAGAACAACATATGTCACGGGAGAAGCATAAACATGGCCTGCAACGACTTGAAAATAAATCCAGTGTAAGCTTACAGCAGATGCTTCTGAGCGAAACTCGTTCAACATTTTCGCCATTTTGTGAGACATTATGTGAAGCATTTTTATCTGCCGATATTCCACTTCACAAGCTGAATCATCCTAAGCTGCGCGCTTTCTTAGAAGAGGAGACAGGAAAATTAATTCCAGATCCCAGAACATTGAGAACAACCTACGTGGATCGGTGCTACAACAAAAATTTGCAACAAATAAGAAAAAGGATTGGAGGAAAGAATATATTCGTATCCATCGACGAGACAACGGACTCTATAGGCCGTTATGTAGCGAATGTTATTGTTGGAGTTCTAGAAGGACACAGCCCCGGAGAACAATTTCTATTCCATTGTGAGCAGCTGGACAAAGTGAACTATTCAACCATCAGCTTAATATTTGATCATGCCTTGAGAATAATTTGGCCTAATGGGATTCAAAATTCCAATGTATTGCTTTTTATAACAGACGCGGCACCCTACTTGATGAAAGCTGCTGCTTCTTTAAGTGCACTCTACCCAAAAATGGTGCATGTGACATGTTTAGTGCACGCATTACACCGGGTCGCGGAAGAAGTACATGCAAATTTTCCTGAAGTGGATAAATTAATTGGATGCGTCAAGAAAGTATTCTTGAAAGCCCCCTCTCAAGTTGTAGCATTCGAAGCAGAAGCTCCAGAAATTCAACTGCCCTTTTCACCTGTTTTGACTAGATGGGGAACATGGCTCGAGGCTTGTAGTTATTATTGCAAGAATTTTGACATTGTGAAGAAAGTAGTTGATTCTTTTGATAATGCTGAGTCTGTGTCAATCAAAAGGCACAAGAACTGCTGGCTGATAAAGAAATTGCTGGTAAACGTTCTTATCATAAACACCAATTTTGGATTCCTTCCTGATGCAATAACTTCTCTGGAAAAATCCCAAGTCACATTAATGGAACAGCTACAAATAGTGGGTAAAGTAGTGAATGATATGAGCCGTGGATATGGTAAAGTGGGTGATGCAGTGGCAATGAAAATAAAGAAGTGTACAGACAAGAACAGGAGGTACAAAACATTGTGTTCAATTGGCAGTGCTTTGTCTGGTGAACAGTTTTCTCTTGCTGTCTGTGAGTTAAATCCAGGAGATATTGCTTGCTTTCAGTATGCTCCAATTGTTTGCGTTGAAGTAGAGTGGAGCTTTTCCATTTATAAGTCAGTACTAGCAGACAATGGACAGTCATTTTTGTTTGAGAATCTCTGCCAATTTGTGATTGTTAACTGCAACTCAAAATTGCTATAAAAGTGCACTGAAATTGAATTTCTTCAATAAAAGATACTCTAACATGTACATTTATAATTTTCTTTTAATATTTTGATTATATGTTATATTTTATGTAAGTTAGTAACAATGTGAGTGCTAAATGTCATAATAAATAGCACTTTTATTGGCAACTCTTTATTTTTTGGTAACTTTAACATTTTGGGGTCATCTTTTTGGGTCATTTTTTTGTAATTTTTAGGTCATAAATGCATTTTTTATTTTGCATTTTTTACCAAATTATAGGTCATTAAATGCCGGGCCCTTCTTATTACAGTATACTACAAACGGAGGTGACCATCACTGGTAATAAGATATCTCAGCGATTTTAAAAACAAATTTACTTTAAAGTTGTGTATTATCTCTTGTCATGTTTGTAAATGTAATATTTAACACTGTTTAACTATTCCTTTTTTACTTTTATATGAATCACGTTATACCGATGGGGCAGTACTTTATGACCACCTTGACATTTCATTAGTCGGTCTGGGTGGCTCAGTTGGTTAGACGCTGGCCTACGGATCCCAAGGTCGCGGGTTCAAACCCGGCCCAGGCCGATGGTTTTTAAGTGTGCTTAAAAACGACAGCTCCATGTCAGTAGATTTACTGGCATGTAAAAGAACTCCTGTGGGACAAAATTCCGGCACACCGGCGACGCTGATGTGATCCTGGCAATTGACAGCGTCGTTAAACAAGAAAATATTATTTATTTATTTATTGACATTTCATTGTTTCTCAAAAAGACCAGCAATAAAAAAGTTGAAACAAATACCTACGCAGTTCCGTAGCAGAAATAGTGATTTATGCATTTACCCAAAAAAATTAAAATTAAAAGAGAAAATTTAAAACATTACAAAAGGTAGGCATAAAGCACCCCCCCCCCCCACCGGTAATGCGAAGGTTAAACTAAATAAAGAGAAGTCCTAATTGAAAAGTAAGATATAATTGGGCCTACAATGGAGGGTTGGATGATGGATCACTGGCGCTCACTATTAACTGTTTTAGAGCAGAATGGTTCTTGGCCTAAATTAAGTTGTACACCTCTGCTTTAAACTATAGGTAATGTACTTGTTAATACACAAGGCATTTACTGTGAGACATCCTACCTCAGGAAGCACATCATATATCTAACCTTCAAGAGAAACTAGTGAACGATTCCATAATAAGTAATTTCTGTTTACTATCATATCAAGCAAATCTTATCAAACTATCATTCAGATTTGCGGTAAATGTTTATTCACAACGGCCCTGGTACTCGTAGGTAACGTTGGAAATCGTCACATTTTAAATGGTCAACAATTTGAACTCAAGCCGCAAGTTTTGTCACCTTGATGGTACTATACCGTTGTGGATGAAACAAATGCAAATAGAACTTGGAAACATCTGCTTTGATTCCTCATTGGTAGGTTTTGCACGGTTGTACTCAACCTTTTAACGCAATTCCAATTTATAATTCAATTTTTTTCCCAAAATATAGAATGCAATTATTTGCAGCTTATGAACACACTGAATATTTGTATAATATTTAGGTAACTTTTGTAGCGCTTATAGTTCACACGTTTTGTTCAACAGATTCTTCACAAACTGACATTTTGCCCCCTTTCCCCCCCTCAATATGCAATGGGAATCTAAGTGAGAAGTTCGGGAGTCGAATTACCACTTCGTTTTCCTGTGTGCTTCTATTTCCGCGAATAAGGGTCGAGAGCTTCTGTCCGACAAGGGACTTAAGCTCTAACCATGTCTTTAAAAATGTTGGACTTTCTTTAAACAGTTAAGGGAAACTGCATTTTCACGCCTGAATGACAGCATAATGGAACACACTCACGTTAAATTCTACACACTTCTGAGTCTAAATCCACCAGTAATTAACGTCAAACAAAACGTAAAAATATATTCAATAAATCTAAAAGAGATTAAGGGAAAATCAGCTTTAAGAAATCTCTGAATGGAGTTAAAACCAAGGATAGTGCACTCACCTCAGAATGCGATGTGCAACAGCAACGGTTGATTCAGTCATTACTTCCAAAAAGAGACTGTTCTTCACACCAAACTTTTTGACTGTCAGTAACTGAAAATAACATGGGACTTCTCTACTCATCCACTTTAGCTAGAAATTAAGGTTTCAGAATACTTTTATTTGGCAATAAACATGGCACGTGTTGCAACCACAGACGCAAGAAATCTAAAATTTAAAATTAAATTCCATCACATTAAAATCTGAGATGAAAGTGAACACAACTTAAGCGACACTCGAGATAAAAGCATTTATCTGGTTGATGAAAGAAAAAATGATGGCTAAAACCATATCCCAAAAACACGACGAGCAGGCTTTATTTTCTGCGTTCAATCAGTCCCGTAGCAGTCAACTTCCTTTTAATATGACGTTGCAGTTAAGCATAGGCGCACCCAGGGAGGGGCTAAAATAGACTATACCTACCCTCCCACCTAATAATGAATAGTGTATCTATGCTAAGGACAAAATCAACAATTCATTTCGACTTTATTCACCTAAACGAGAAGATCTGTTCACAGTTCACAGTTAGTGACCGGATTTATCACAGTGGATGACTATATCCTAAAAGATGTTCTACTAACCCGGAAAGAAGCAGACAGATGTGCTTTATATTTGTTTTTAAATAAATTCAGAATCAGAAGTAAACTCTCAGACAATGAGGACCAATAAATTAGAGTAAAACTGAGTATTCAAACTACTTAACTATTACTTTACACGCTCTCTCCTTTTTCAGCATTTATATTAAGCTATGCATCTTAAGGATAGTTCTTGGATCACTTATAGGGTGTTTAAAAATGTAGAAATGAAGGGAAAAAAAAAAAAAAAAAAAAGAACGTTTTTACTGATTACATTCTGACCACCTATAAGGATATTTGAAGATATTATAGCCCCTCCGTAAAGAAAACCTGGATCCGCCTCTGGATTACATTCTTCCAGCCACCAACCTTGTTTATGCTGAGATAGCGCTCCTATCTAGGATAAAAAAGAACACAAGTACGCGGGCAGATACATGCAACATTTCTCACATTGGGTAATGTATCAATGGAAAAAAAAAAAAAAAAAATATATATATATATATATTTACACTTCACACACATGGAATATACAACATGAGAGAGTAAAATGTGCGAAACAAACCCGTAGTAAATTATCCTTGTTCCATTTAATGCGCGCTTTCTTTAAAACTAGCACACATTAAGAACTACTTCTATCTTTCCCTGTTAAGAAGGAAAACGAAATCTTAGAATAATTTTAGCACTTTTGGTTCAGATACTAATATATTTAGTTCAGTATAACATCGCAATGTAGGTATTTACCTCAGTAAGCGCATCGCTCGCTCCTACGTCCACTATTAACAGATTTCAACTGTCATAACTTCAATAGCAACAACACTCAACGGAAATTCCGCTTCCGTACACAGGGGATTCCCGCGTTAGTACTGCTGCATCCGGGCACAAAACAGAGCGGGGGAGTGGAATCAACAAGAGCATTTTCGCGAACAAATCTCAGATCGAAGCCATAGCGTTGATGCCTGCGCTACGGTACGAAAGGAGCCTGGTTCGATCCCCGACAACGAAATGGGATTCCTCTTATGCTGGATGTTTGTGCGGCCTCGAGACTCGAGACGGTTGACCAAAACTTTGTCGAATAATACCAGTATTATGCAATACTACAATTCCATTGAAGTGCTCTTAATTGGGGACATGCACGAATGCTAAAACTATTTTAATGAAGGTTCATCCACAAATTAAAACAAAATGATATGGTATTGTGATCCTATGCTCTTCGGAAGATCAGGAAAAAGTAATTTCACAGTCCTTTTAGCAATATTCTTGAAAACGATGCCTCTGTAAGGTATTAATGGGGTGGAGTGAAACAGGGTTGTACTGTTCTGATTAACTCATGGCATACGAATGCTACATCCAAAGACTGAATGTCTCTCTAATAACAAGTGCTATTTTCTGCAATTTTAATTCAAAGTCAACGCCTAACAAAACTATGTCTAACGATTACATTCGCAGGCCCCACATTCTCTCTTCCTGCTGGCAGTCTTAATTATTTCCAATCTATTTCACACACTGCTGGGATGCATTATACATGTTGCATAATTTTATTTACTGGAACTTGGAGAAGGAAGGTGCTTTTGACACGCCTGGCCTCGAAGTGTGCAAATCTTTATCTTTACTTGAGTTAAGAGCAAAATGAAGACCAAATGGAAACATGTTGTGAAAACAATTGAACAGTAACTTGGACATAGTAATAAGAAAATGCTGCGAAAGGAAAACTGGAAGCAATGCGCTCCAGTTATCCTAAGTAGATTATTACGGTATAGAAATTGTAAATAATATGGCGATATATTCGAGCCAGGCGGGGCCTAACGTACGACTGCTGCATTCTCTGTCTCTCCGTCCAGAAAGGATTATAGTATGAGTGGCTGGCGAATGCTGCGGTGTTCTTGTCGGTCTGGGTGGCTCAGTTGGTTAGACGCTGGTCTACTGATCCCAAGGTCGCGGGTTCAAACCCGGCCCAGGCCGATGGTTTTTAAGTGTGCTTAAAAACGACAGCTCCATCGTCGTGTACTGGCATGCAAAAGAACTCCTGCGGGACGAAATTCCGGCACACCGGCGACGCTGATGTGATCCTGGCAATTGACAGCGTCGTTAAACAACAAAATAGTTTAATTTAAATTTGCGGTGTTCTTCGACCACGGCATTACTGTGCATCATTTCCTATATCTAATTATACCAGTGCATCATTTCCTATATATCGTTTCATTCGTCATCCGTTTCAGGATGATCAAGCGAGGGTGTTCCGCGTTTTGTGACTGGGCTGTGGTGGTGCGCTCTGTATAGGTTTCTCCCTGGCGTTGCGTCGACGGACCAGCCGTCGTGAGCGGGCGCTCGGGACTTACGGACAGGCTCGAATAGTGTCAGATGCGCTCAGTCTGGAATCGTTAGGGATCCCTGTCCACGGCTGTGTACGTTATTTCCCGGATATGGTCGCCCTTAGAGCCTCACCCTCTTTCCCCCTAGATGTCTGCCCACATTTCGGGGCCACTCTGTGATATTTACTTTTACCGGAAGAGGCGATGTATGAAAGCACTACGCAATTATTGTCGAGAAAACAACAACAATAACAGTAGCGGCGACGGCAGCTGCGGCGGCGGCAGCAGTAGTAGTAGTAATCAGGGGCGTAGCGTCAATGAATGTGGGGGAGGTGTTGCATACCCTGCCGATTCTCCTTAGTTAACTTTTCCTAATATTTATACATTAATCCAATGACATTATTCTTGCTGAGGAGTAAGTTTCGGAGAACAATCTGCCCTGAATTATTTTTGTTAGCTTATCACGCCAGTTGAGTCATGGCTAGTGGTTGTACTTGTCTCGCGCCAGTCAGGTCAAACGATATGCGGATGCAGTGGATGTGACGCTTAAAAGTGCATCTCGCTTGTTAACATTAATGTAGTTTAAAGCTAAGCTTTTTAGTATTTTGTTTGGCTGTGAAGGTTATTTCATATTTTTAACTTCTTCTGCACGTATCAGAATGTAACAAGTAGCATTTTGAACAGTAATGTGTGCGAACATATAAGAGAAAAATACGCCAGGAAACCGAGCGCAGGGTATGTACATTGCTCATCTGCTTCCACGTGGTTTGCCACGAGGAAAACACGTGTTGTAGAGAGAATGCTGCATTTTCTGGAAGCCTGCTGCTGCGAATATGGAATCCGAGTGCTGTGTAATCAACAAACTGAAGGTGAGAGACTTCCAGTCTTTAACTTTTACCGATAAAGAAAATTTAGTTAAAGTAGGACCTCCGAAACATTCTTTATATATAACAACCAATACTAATAATGCCATAGGCATTTTAATGGTAAAGTGTATGAAGCTATAAATAAATTGTTTTGTTGGTCATGTCTTGTTTTCCAAAGAAATGTCGGTTTGGACTACAAGAGGACATGATGATTTAAACAACATATATAAAACAGTAAAAAGCACAAATATTCCTTCATTCACATCACTTGTGAAAGAGAGCTGAATATGTTTGGTAAGAACAGAAGAATTTTCTAAGTGATGAGTATAGAAGATTCATTGATCAACATAACATGGAAGTTAGAAGCAACAGAACAATACTGTCACACTTCATAAGAGCTTTCTGCTTTTTAGGAAAACAAGAACTTGCATTTCGTGGCTACACTGAGAGTGCTGAGTCATCCAATAGAGGGAATTTCACTGAGTGTATAAATTAACTAAATATGACATGTCTCTCAAAGAACACCTCGAAAAGGCCACTGTATTTTGTGCTAGGTACCTCACCGGATATACAGAACGATTTAATATCCATCATCAGCACAGTGATGACCAGCAAAATCAGAAAAGAGATTTCTAAAGCATCTTTTGTTTCTCTGATATTAGATGAAACTTCCGATGTTAGCCAAAGGTCTCAGCTATCGACTACCTTCCGCTATGTAACAACCGAGGACACAATTGAAGACAGGTTCATCGGTTTTACAGGTGTAACTGCAGACAGAGGAGCTGAATCCCTTTCCAAGCATGCTTTAAACACACTAAATTACTTTTCGTGTTTAGACAGACTGATTGCTCAAACATGCGATGGGGCAGTGATGCTGGGCTACAAGCTGAAATTCGGGACCACAGTAAATAGGTGCTGTTTGCTCATACTATGCTCACAAATTAAATCTTGTTTTGCTAAAATCAGCTAGGTGCATCAAAGAAATGGAACTTTTCTTTGTTTCCCTTACAGTACTTAGCACATCATCGAGGAGAGTTCATGCTTTGGATGTAAATGTTAAAAAAAAGAATCCCTTCCATGTCGCAAATCCGTTGAAATTTTAAAGGTACACTGCTTACTACAGTAAAAGAACTTAAGGCTGACCTGGAGAATTTTATTTGAATCAATTGGTAACAACGGCAATTTTGAGTGGGATCAAGATACAACCATGTGCGCAGGTGGTTTGCTGAATAAATTGATGGATTTTTATTTCAATTTTCTTCTGGTGGTTTTTTTCCAATATATTTCAGCACAAAGATGTGCTGTTTCAAGTGGTTCAGAAAAAGCTATAGCTTACTGTAACAAAATGCTAGATAGCTTCCAATATTTGTTGCAGAATTATAGAAATGAATTCGATCCAGTTTGGGAAGAAGTGATAAATAACACTGTTGAAATTCAGCATCAATTGGCTTAAAGAGTTCGCCTTGATGTCATTACCTGCGAGGATAAGAAAAGCATCTGCAGACGCATATTCTGTGAAATTATTGATTACGTTCGACAATGCGTAGCTGAAAGATATACCGAAATATCAAAATTGAGTTTCGTTTCTCTTCTTGATTCCTCGCAATTCTAAGACTTCAAGAGAAAGTTCCCAGAAGTGTTTTGTAATTTAAAGGACAATTACGAATCCTATTTTGATTTACTTGAATTAAGAAGTGAATTGTGTGTAGTGTATACTGCTACAGTTGTTGAACTGTACCAGTACATTAAAATATTTTACTTCAAACTTTTCCTCAAACCTTTAAGCGAGCAACTTTGATTTCGACAATAGCTGCAACAAGCTGCTCCGCAGAAACGTCATTTCCTAGCCTAAAGAGGATTAAGAGCCATGTCAGAAATACACAGCATCAAGAGAGACTTTCATCCCTAACAATGATGAATATTGAAAGTAAAGTGCCTCAGGACCTACGCTCCCAACCCAGCTTAGAGGATCATGTCTTTGCTCAGAAGGACAGGAGAATCCAGCCTAACTACAGGAAATAATTACAATCGTGAGTCGATATTCTTTCTTACAACTATATTATTTGGTTCAAACACCAACTAGGTCGTTTGCTGTGAGTTCCAAGACACTTAGTATCTGGTCTATACTATCATTAATTCGAAATTTAATAGCAGCCATAACGATATAAGCCAAATATATTTTTACTTTATTTCCAATACTACGACTAGAGATCGTGTTTGAATTAAACCACCCACTCTATTTCTCTCTTTCGCTCGCGCTCTATCTGTCCTGTTTTGTAGCTACACCTAGGTGACATCTATTCAAAGCTTTAAACAGATTCAAATATTAGTTCTTACGTCCAAAAAATAATTTGAACCCTAAGCTTCAATTGTGTAACATTACTTTTGCTCTAAGAGCCATTTAAGACTTCAACAAGCGATAACATAAATATTGAAGAACATCCGACCATATGGCCCATATTTACTTTCAATGCGTTTTACTGACTTCGACTTTTCTCATACCTTTGCACTTTAAAACTGTTCCACACGATGCAATATTTGTTCAATTTTCTTCAAACTTTCAAGGCTGGTCCCAAAGGGAATGCAGAAAAAAAATAGTGGGAATGATTTGTCTGTTATTTTAGTATTCAGCAGTAAATGAATTACATAGTTCTATAAAAATTATAAAAATTGTGAAAAACAAACGTTTTCAAGGTTAATACTTTTATTTAATACACCAATGCATTATAAAATTTTCTGTTCCCAACGTTCTTTTGAGAGTACCTATCTATAACAGAACAATATTTAAAATTATCAACATCTTGAAATCTTCATCGTGTGGAGCAGAGTACTAAAATAACTAAACAAGGATACTAAATTTACAAGTGTTAAAGACATTACAATGAAAATTTGTATATACATTATTCCTTCCATGTATTATATATGATATGAATTTGAAAAAACCCGCTAATAATTGTAGAATTTAGAAATTTCACCTATTCGTACCCTTAACACAAGTTCAAAGTGCATACCCAAGTTCACACACCACGCTACGCCACTGGTTATAATGATAATAGTAAAAACAACAACAACAACATTAAAAAAATAAAAAAATAATGATAATGTTAATGATGATAATGCTAATGCTAATGAAAATGAAGATGACGAAGACGAGGACGACGACAATAACAATAACAACAATAATGTTAATAATAATAATAATAATAATAATAATAATAATAATAATAATAATAATAATAATAATAATAATAATAATAATAATAATAATAATAATAATAATAATAATAATAATAATAATAATAATAATAATAATAATAATAATAATAATAATAATAATAATAATAATAATAATAATAATAATAATAATAATAATAATAATAATAATTAATCAATTAATTTACTTCAGCGAAAATTATACAACTTCTTGATTTTAGAGTATAATCATTATTTAATTGATTCTATACATTATATACTTTGTAATGCTGATTTAAATAAATCAAACAAATTCTGAATGAAATTGTATATAACATTTTTGTGATAGATATTTTGTACACTTTAATGCGCACTATGCTTAAGTTTAATTGCACAAGAAAACGTTAACAAAATCAAATTTATATGCGCTAAGAGTATAAATATATGTATGTACTTATGCAGTAAGAACTTTAAAATATGCCCTAAAACGGAAAACAATATTACCTACAACAAAATATTTTAAAAGCCTAATAAACGCTTTTCTTGCCTAACTTTAATGCTTTTTATAAATTATATTTATCTTTAATCTTTCATTGATTATTGAAAATGGTAATTATATTTATAATCACACTGCTCATGGTCAATAAACCAGCATAAAATATTACTTAGTCTTTAAGGATCATTATATCAATTGTTTTTAACACAATATATTTGTCCTGCATTTTCTGACATGACAATGTCCCTTCTCCCACTTTCCTGGCTTCCATTTTTTTCCCACTTTGTGACGAAAGCTCTTTCCAATTTCTCCAGGCACATTTTCAGCAAGAGCGGTTTCATGCGCCTGCAACAGCACCCCTCTTTCTTCCAGACGCATGCGTGTAGTAGTAGCAGTAGCAGTAGTAATACGGCTTTAGGACGCACAACTACGGTGGTCATTAGCTCCCAAACAAAACAAAAAGGCTAAAAACTGATAATTCTATAACAATTGAAAAAGTTAAAACAGTAAAACGTCACCAATAATGTACCAGTACAAGGAGTACTAAAAGTAAAAACGGAAAGTAAAAGATAAAACGGAAGCATAAAATAAGAAGAGTAATAAAATAACCCGTTTCAAGAACCCAAGATAAAAAGACAAGCAAAACTTAAAATACGCGAGTTAAACGCGGTTGCCCAGTCCACAATCACGAATAAAACGTAATACTCGCTCTACAGCACATGACGTGCCTCCCAGCACCTCAGCTAGGTCGCTGGCAGGCCCAGGGATTCCCGTAGTGGAGTAAAAAACTGGTACTGCATTAAAAGATGCCGCACCGTCAGGGGCTCATGGCATTGGGCACAGAGCGGTACAGCACCTGAAAATAAAAGGTGACGATGACTAAAAAAGCAGTGCCCGATACGCATTCTTATTAAAATCACTTCCTCGCAACGAGAGACGCGCGAGGGAGTCATACAGGTGACTGGGAGGAGCTTCACCTACCTAAGTTTGTTCCCCTGAACATTACTCCAGTCACTACTCCACCGTGAAAGAAGTTCATGACGTAAAACTAAGCCAAAATCATCAGAGGGAACACAAGCGCTAAAACACCTGGGGGCTAAAACGGCTGCCTTTGCAGCAGCATCGGCAGCCTCGTTTCCTGGCAGGCCTACGTGTCCAGATACCCACACAAGTGCCAGCAGTGGCGAGGGTGTGTGAAGGCTGTCCTGGATACGCTGAACCAGTGGATGGTAATGGTACAGCGGCCGTAGGCTCTGCAGGGCACTCAAAGAATCCGAACAAATAATAAATCGGTGCAAGGGCTGCCGACGTGTGTATAAAAGAGCTTGATGAATACCAAACAGCCCTGCTGTAAACATCGAACACTGCTGTAAAAGACGAAAGCTAAAACCCTGGCGACCATGAATAAAAGCACTTCCTACTCCTCGGTCGTCCATCGAGCCGTCAGTGTAATTAAAATTGCAGGAATCTGGCGTTGAAGACTTCGGCATGGACAGCAATCCCACACTGACGTGAGTCTTGGGACGAAGCCATGGGTGAAATCGCGATTCTCCTTTCGGAAATGTCGCGAGTAGATCGACGTCCTAAAGCCGAAGCAGTAGGATCAGGGAGCTCGTTGAATGCTAGCGGTCGAAGGTATCATTAAAAAACAAACTAAAAGACGCATGTTCTGCCAGACTAGAAAGTCTACAAGCGTAGCCGCAGAGATGAACATCCCGTCAATAGCTAAGCGGAGGTTCAGCAGCTCCCGCGCCCAGACTTAAAACTAAGCTCGTTGGAAAGGCGTCACCGGATGCCACAATGGTGTGGAGGATTTAGGCGTTTTAAAACCAAGGGTCGAGCTGAGGAATACACAGCACAACCATAGTGAAATTTTGATCGGATCAGTGAGCGGTAGAGTCGTAATAGAATTGTCCGATCGGCTCTCCAGGATGTGCCACTTAAAACCCGTAAAACATTAAAAGAACGCTCACGCCTTGCCTTTAAATACGAGATATGAGAAGACCAACTGAATTTTCTGTCAAAAATCAATCCCAAAAACTTCGTCTCGTCTGCGAAAGGAAGAGCATCTGGGCCGAGACGTAGAGTAAGCGGAAGAAACGCCTTCCGGCACCAGAATTTTACGCAGACGGTCTTCTCGGCGGAGAAATGAAAGCCATTTTTGACACTCCAAGTAAACAGGCGGTCAAGACACTTGGAGATGGCATTGTAAGAGCGAAGTCCGCCGAGAACTATAGTAAGTGACGAAGTCATCCGTGAATATCCTTTCGGAAATGTCGCGAGTAGATCGACGTCCTAAAGCCGAAGCAGTAGGATCAGGGAGCTCGTTGAATGCTAGCGGTCGAAGGTATCATTAAAAAACAAACTAAAAGACGCATGTTCTGCCAGACTAGAAAGTCTACAAGCGTAGCCGCAGAGATGAACATCCCGTCAATAGCTAAGCGGAGGTTCAGCAGCTCCCGCGCCCAGACTTAAAACTAAGCTCGTTGGAAAGGCGTCACCGGATGCCACAATGGTGTGGAGGATTTAGGCGTTTTAAAACCAAGGGTCGAGCTGAGGAATACACAGCACAACCATAATGAAATTTTGATCGGATCAGTGAGCGGTAGAGTCGTAATAGAATTGTCCGATCGGCTCTCCAGGATGTGCCACTTAAAACCCGTAAAACATTAAAAGAACGCTCACGCCTTGCCTTTAAATACGAGATATGAGAAGACCAACTGAATTTTCTGTCAAAAATCAATCCCAAAAACTTCGTCTCGTCTGCGAAAGGAAGAGCATCTGGGCCGAGACGTAGAGTAAGCGGAAGAAACGCCTTCCGGCACCAGAATTTTACGCAGACGGTCTTCTCGGCGGAGAAATGAAAGCCATTTTTGACACTCCAAGTAAACAGGCGGTCAAGACACTTGGAGATGGCATTGTAAGAGCGAAGTCCGCCGAGAACTATAGTAAGTGACGAAGTCATCCGTGAATAGCGAAGAGTGAGTGAGTGAGTGAGTGAGTGAGTGAGTGAGTGAGTGAGTGAGTGAGTGTGTGTGTGGGGTTTAACGGCATGTCGACAACGAGGTCATTTGTGCCCACAGTTAAACAGAAAGTCAAAAACACGCTCACATAGTTAAAATTAAAATAGATGGGTAAAATGCTAAACTAACGCAGTAAAATGTGAGGTATAAAAGGCCTAAAATATCATAAAACTGCAGAAATATAAAATCCATCACAAATTAAAAAGAAAAACAAGTCTGAGGTTTAAAAAGTCAAGACATTAAAATATGTAAAAGATATCTTAAAAGGCTTAAAACACATGTCAGACCTGTTTATCGAAGCCAATATCGGCGACAAACTGTAGTCTTAGCTACAGATTGCGGGTCGTCGCGAATAGCGAAGATGAAACGCCGGATGGGACGCACTCTACAATGGGATTGATTGCAATGCAAATAGTGTGATGCAAGCATTCACTATAGCTGCAATACTTTCCGTTTCACTTGTATCCATCCGTTTTTATGTCTTGTAGGTGGTCACTAAAATACAGCGGTGCTTCTATCCATGTTCCCCGTCAGGTGAGGGTCGCCTCTAATCATTTCAGAAAACAACTTTATTCCTAAATGGAGTCTTCACGAATACTTTCTTGACGAAGAAATTAAAGGCTGCGCTTCGGGGAAGTTTGTTTGAATTTCCTCTGCTCATCTGTATCTAGGCAATAAGCTAGACACGTCACATGCACTGGTTATGAATAAATATCTGTAAATGTCTTATGTATATATTCTGCCACATCTGCAACTATTAGCAATAGGTTTTCTTCATTATCCTGTACAGGCCATTGAACAAAGGAATTTTCTAACGATTACACTGGTAATGAACTCTCCACTCGAATCAGCTGTTTGGTTTACAGATAAGCAGATCTTCGAACCACCGCTGTCGTCCCTGATATCTTGGAAAGCCTAGAATGTAAATAATATGCCTATTGTTGAATGTCGACACTAATATATTGCGCAAATCTTTTGGAAACACATAATTTCAATAGTTTCTTGTCGGAAACACCTTTTATGGGAACAAAATTAATATTTCAGCAACAAATAAAGAATACACAGTGATACATGCTGAATCACCAGAAACTTGCACCGCTAATATTTCGGAAATAGACGCTCAAGGTCAAGCTACCTCACACCACTGCGCGACTTGTAAATACGCGACCGACGGCAACTACCGCGGCAGAACAACGCACTTCCAAACCGTCCGTGAAATTAACTCCGCGGCTTGTTTAAGAGAAGTGTCGAGAAAAGGTGAATGAGGACAAAAACCGATGCTATGTCATTCTCGCCCATAAGTGAGCGCGGCGGCGAGAGAAGCGAGTCAGTTTTTGTGATAGTCCTGAGTGTTCAACAGACAACTGTTAGCAGTGTGTGCGGGTACAGCCGTCGTTAAGAGAAATGTAAGAGTGTGTCGATAGAGGCAGTTTTTGGTATATTTATTCGACGCGTCGGGAGTTATTTGAAGCAGTTTTAGTGAATATATCGTCGAAGTCAGCTGCTACTCGGAGAGAACTGAAAGACACAAAAGTGTGTGTCCAGGTTACTGGACAAAACAGCTGTGAACTGCAAGGTCACGAAGAACTGTAGACTGTGTTAACAATAAAACAGAACTGTTTTGTGTTCGGTTTTAGAAGAGAAATAAAGGGGCAGAAAAAAAGTAACTGGAGTTGTAATTGTTCACACTACTATTGATGTGCGGTTTTCACAAAACTGATTAATTTTCAAGGGTTTGTATTTGCAGTCTATGCACAGAAAGAGTTTTTTTTGGATAAACATGCAATTTTTTAAATGGAACTACGGCTATTGGCATCAACAAAATAAACACAGACTATATTAAAATGTCAATGGTGTTTGTTGCAGGAGTCTAGTACAAGTAGTTTACGAGAATTATTATTTTGAAAATTGTATTCACCTACACATGTATACCTGTGCAGCACAAACTAAAGAAAAACAAACGTGAATGCACCATTTCTGTGCATTCTGATAAAACTGACCTTCCAAAGTTACGTTCTAGATTACTACCGGAAGCTTCAATATACGCTTCCAGTGTTCTATGGAAAGACTGCTGCACACGTTATAGCACTTCAGCGAAATCTCAGCTCAGGCAGCAATAATACATCGTTTCGTATCCAATCCAAGATTTGGAGACAATCCGTGAAGACAGGATGTAATTCGTGCACTATGAGTCAGACAGCAATCATGTTGCTTCCACAGGTTCCTCCTACTTCTCCAGGAGTAGGCACGTCTCCTGGCTTCTGTGTAAGATGGTCTGTTAAGCGGTTACAATACTTGTGCGAATTCAGTGTCCCTTCTGGGAATAAGAGCCTGTGATCTGATGGTTCAGCATTCCCTACCACACGTTTGAACTTCATGAAAGCTGACGTTGCACCTGATGAAGCCAAAGGGAATTGCCAAGAGACCAGTAGCGCATGTTTCTGGGGTTTAACTGGCCATGATTAGCAAATGTTGTTTCATAAGATACATAATAAATCTGGAGTATCACGTATTAATGTCCATGTACAAAAGTTAACACGATTCTCAAAATCGTTTCCATGCAGTTCTTGAAGGAGAGAGATGCAATGGTGGAATCTCGTCGATGGAGAATGCGCAGCACACTTGCTGACTCGTCCTCGTGCGATTGCACGGGAACTATTTGTGGATCTACTGCAACAGTAGCCAAAACATTAATTTCTCCCTCCTCTTTAGTCTCTTGTTTGTTTGTTAGGTTTTCTAGATGTTGCACTGCCACTTTCACGTAACTGGTTGAAGAGGCCGACAATGATAAATATATTGCCGAGATGGTTGACGTCTATTGGGATATGCTTCTGCATACACGATACAAGAATGAACTGTATTCTTCATACAGTATCCATACACCGTGAGCACGTCCGCTTCTTCTGCATTGGTAAATTTCATCTTCCACTCACAACCTACTGCTCGAAGGATCACAGACCGACTTGAAAGTCGCAATGCAATCAACGAAGAAAGCACAATGTAAACAAATATAACGTCATGTCTAGCAACTAAACAGTTGAATGGAACAAACAACTGTACAAGTGGAAACTTTTCCAAATACGATTTCTCGTAAACTAGTTGCACTAGAATCCTGCAACAAGCACCATTGACATTCTAATTTAGTTTGTTTTTATTCTGTTCATATCAATAGCTACTGTTCTATTTACAAATTGCATGTTTGTTCAAAAGCAGTTTCTAACGTTAGTAAAACATGTACATAAGCTGCAAATACGAATCTCTCACTACCATTCAATGCTTGAAAACCACACTTCAATAGAACTGTCATTTCCGAAATACTTGCGGTACAATTTCGGGTGATTCACCCTGTTTATCCATATTATACCAGTAGAGTCAGCTGCCTCTTATTTTCCGTTTTTATGCAATTTGCATTTTATACTCTTAACATGAAAACTTTACTTTTAGTATACTCGTTACTGACAGCTGACGTTTGCACCACTGCGAATGTACCTACACTGGGACCAGCGAATACTACATGCTAAACTGAATGTTTATCTCATGTTACTAGGTAGCTCAGTTGAGGCGATTCGTAAGTAATCCGTCTGCTGTAAAGGTGGTTCGAATCCCCTGCATGTAATAATGTTTTATCGTGTAATATTCAAAATAACATTGGTTGAGCAATTATTGTGTTTAAAGTTGTTATTATTTTAATTCGTAAATATTTTATTCCCATGTTATGGTATTGTTGTCTATTAGGATATCTCTCCTGGTAGACATGCTGAGCTGCTTTTGCATTGGCTCATGTTTTTTATCTATGGAGAAGCAAATCAACATACTTGTCTGTCGAATACATAGCGAAGGACTGGCACAAAATATCATGCGACAGCATACGCGTAGAGAATGGAGTCGGCATTCATAACAGCACACTGTATCAAGCAAGTCCAATGGGGCTTTCTATGACAAAATGCAACAACCAAAAACGATTTAAATTATAATGTCCTAAACCCTCAGGGACTTTAAAATTAGATTACTGTGAACTCGGTTTCCAAGTTGTGATGAGCATTAAAAAACCCGTACAATGTCGTGACGCGAACCGTGTTCCAGGAGTTAGCGCACAGGATATAGTCATAATTCTATTCACCTATTTGGGGGCTTGACTGAAAGCACATTCCAAGTTCAAGCGTAGAACTTGTATGCCAGACGCTATGCCGTTGCCACCTGACGACTTTTCGTGCGTAGTTTAGCCATTTAACACAAGGCTACACTGAAAATTCCAACTTCTTTTATATTCAAACTATCACTATGAAAATTTAACCACATAATGTGGTTATTATTGTAAAATAACACACGGAGTTTGAGGTTTGTATATCAAATACTTCATTGGCTATTAAATATTTTGTGTGAAAATATTGTACAAATTACTCTATATAAAATGCTCCACACGACAAAAGGTTTGCATTTTTAAAAGTGACTGTTCTTGGCTAGCACATAGTATTATAAAAAGACGCACATTCCTATTTCTTGACAATATTCTTTTAAAATTTTTTTACATTTTGTTTATGCCTTACCTCAAAAACTTTGAAAATAACAACTTTTTCATATTTTAACTCATATAATTTTCCAAATATCAGTATTTAAAGGAAAATGGGATTGTGAAGTTCCTTATTTACATATTGTGGACCTAATCTTCAAGTTTCACTCAGCTATATGAAAAACTTTGACACGTGGGATATTCTGTGCACTGAAAAAAGTTAGAAAAAAGTTTCTCAGAAAATGAGTTTTTAAGTAATGGTTGTTCAAATTTTACATTTGTAACCTTCCTGTATACATGTCACCTTTATATATATATTTCTTGTGCTGTGCAGCAAGTTTACCATAATTCAGCATCCTCCGGAATGATTTTTATCACATTGACCAGAAGTATCTCTCCACTCACTGCTCTCTATCCGTAATTCATTAATTCATTTGCATTCTGTGTTTACCCTGCTGTACATCTTACCAGTAGCTCGCCAGAATCTAAAAGAATGTACAACAGCAGCACTTTCTTGATAACGTGTTTTGAAAGGACTGTCTTCATATGTGCGTTGTCTTCGATGGCTGTTCTCCTTTGCTAACAGCACAATTAGTAGCTATACAATATGTCGCATGTGTCAAATTTTTCATTTACCTTAGTGAAACCTGCACGTTAGGTCTATAATGTGTAAGAGCAATTCCGCGAACATGTCATACCGAGTGTTAAAATTTGAAATTAATGTTTCAGTATTTTTACTGGGGAAAGATGATGCTAGATACTCCAAAGTATCTTATGAAGTGAAAAATAAATGTTTTTAACGTGAATATGGGTTCAAATTTCACTTCTTACCCATATATTTCCAAAGCACTAAAAATAAGCGCGAATAACGCTGATTTTCATATCAATATTTCAGGAGCTATCTACAACTGTTTTAATTTTTTTGTTCTGTACATCACACAATGACTCTTCGTCTTCGAAACGTGTATATGGCTAATAATTTTCGACATTTATAAATAATCCTTAGAGCCTCTTTAATTATTACTGTGTGTCAATGTCAGTTAGTCACGGTAAATAAGCATAAAGTCCTCTGGAGGGAAAAGTAATAGACTGAAATAAATATCATTTTTGATTCTGCGTCATTACAATATTACAAATAAAAAAGTATCAGAAAGTTTTCCTCTATGGTCATTAGTTTTCCCACAAAACACGGACAATTAGTGCTGGCGCCCTGTGGTCGTCATACGCGTACAATGCTTGTGAGACTTAAGTCAGGATAGATGTATTAGTCCATTTCTGACTCCATGACTAAAACACCAGCCCAAAGACAACGTGAATACAAACAATGTCTGAAGGAGCAAGGAAGTTATGCACAATGGAAGGAAAAAATTAAAGTGACTATGAGGAAAGGAAGAGCAATACTGAAACAAACAAAACAAGGAAGAGAACACCTCAAAGCTGAACATCGGAGACATAAGCAAGCACAGTGGGCAAGACAGAAGATAAGAGACCAAGAAGGGATTGATAAGGATACTCCATCAACATCAACCGCTTTCAAAAGCAAACGGTATTTCGGAAAGTGCAGAAAACGTGTTGAGGAAGCATTGCCGCAATCTCCACGTAAAAGAAAAGAAATGATTCGTAAATTAGCAGTTGAACAGGGATTACATGTTGTAAAACCAAAGCATTCTGTCCCGCTGTCAGAAAAACAACTAACAGAGGAACTTAAAAGTGCAATCATCAAGTTCTGTCAGGATGATTCAATATCTTACCAAGCTCCTGGAAGAGATGATTTTATTGAAATCCATGTTCAGGGAGAAACAAAAGAAGTTCGCATTAGGTATCTAGTGGTAACATTAAAAGAAGCACATGCACTCTTTCTACAAGACCGAGTAGAAATGTCCGTGGGGTTGACAAAATTCGCTGAATTACGGCCTGCTCACGTGCGTCTTCAAAGTCAGATCCCACATAATGTGTGCACATGCATTATACATGAAAATACGAAGTTTCTTCTGAAAGCATTGTGTAAAAAGTATGTGCTCACTGAGACTGAATTTCGTAAGTTCATAGCACAAGTGGTTTGTGATCAGAAATTGAGTGAATGTGTGCAGGGAGGATGCTCCAAGTGCCCGGGATTGAGTGGAGCAGACATTTCGGATAAACTTGCTAATTCTCCATGCGAATGGAAGCTGTGGAGTTCGCGTAATGGAAGAATGGAAATAGAAGTTAAAAATGGGTCTGTAAAAGACTGCATTGAAGAACTGAGCAATTGCCTGCCACGCTTCCTAAATCACGTTGATGTAAAAAGACAGCAATCCGAGGCCTTTAAGAAGGCTCGGGAAAATGTTGCAATCAGTGAAGCTGTGATACAGATCGACTTCTTTGAGAACTACACATGCAAGGGGCAAAATGAAATTCAAGCTGCCCACTGGAACAATACACAGATCTCAATATTTACTGCTGTTGCCTGGTATAGGAAAGAAGATGTTGGTGAAATTCAGAAACAATATTTTGCTTTGGTGTCTGATTATGTATCACATGACAAATATGCAGTTGATATTTGCTTAAGGAATATATTTTCGGAAATATTGGATATTGTTCCGAATCTTGAACTTGTGAAAGTGTTTTCTGATGGAGCTGCTTGTCATTTTAAGCAGAAATACACATTGAGCCATGTGACATATCTTTCCGAAGTATTTGGAATCCAAATTGAATGGCACTTGTTCGAATCCTATCACGGAAAGGGGGCAGTAGATGCGATTGGAGGACAAGTGAAGAGGATGGCATGGACAGCTGCGAAAGCAGGAAGCAGGATTCAGAGTGCTGAAGAATTTGTTGATGCTGTTAGAAAGAAAACCAAAATATGTGTTCTTGAAGTTTTTCTGCCTGAAATTGAAGAAGCAAAAGAATTTCTCGACAAAAGATTTGAACGTATTTCACCTATGCCGTCCACTCAGCGGGTTCATTATGTGAAAGTATTAGGTTTAAATGTTGTGGAATATGCTTTTCTTTCATGTGCGGAAAGTGTCAGAATGATACACAACTTTCGGAAATAAAAACAGTGTAGTGATATGCGCGTGTACTACGAGACTACTGCATCTAGCGTTCCTGTACTATAAGGAGTCCAACCAGTAGTGTGTGTTACAGGTATGTGCTGTGTGCTCTCATGTGTCGTCTTTGTTATGGTTTTGAGTCAGCTTTTTATACTTGCAACGACGTAACTGTAATAAGAAATGAGAGCTGTCAACATGTTTATTCTGTTTATGTTGCATGACAGTAATGCTTCTCCAAAGGATATGATTCTTCTCAAAATGATAAATACAATTACAGACCTGTATGTATTACATGTATGTAACGTATAATACGTATCACTATGATTTACCATATGTTATACCATGTAAAACAAAGACAAAGTATTACAATTTTCGCAAGTGTCAGTTAGTCACAAACTCATGTCAATTAGTTACGCTGACCTTTTGAATAAATATCTCCAGATGAGAATAACATGCCAAACATTTTTTCACGTCATTTGAAAGCTTAGAAGTTCCTCTCTCAAGTGATTTTTCAGAACAAATCAAATAAGAAAACTTTCAGAGAAAATGGAGGACAAACGTTTGAAGTTGGACCTGCAGTTGACAAAAATGTCAGTAAGTTACGAAAAGTTTAGCGCTCATTATTAAATAATTGTTTCACTTTTTTAAGGTTTTTATATTTCCTATCACAACCGCCAATGTATTCTCTGTCATCGTATGTCGTTAAAATAACATTTTTACACCTATGTTGACCATTAGAGAGACATTTTAGGAAGAAAATGTAGTGTAAATGTCAGTTAGTCATACGCGGAATTGCTCGTAAATAACCTTAACATACCTCTTTTCTTATAAATGCTCATGTTTCCAAATTATTAATTAACGTGTAAATAAGTTAATATTTTCAAAATTTTTGAGGTAACATAAGGAAAAAAAAACATTAGAAAAAACTAATTAAAGAATACTCTCAAAAATAAGAATGTGGGTCATTTTATAATACGGTGCACAAGTCAAAAACAGAAATTCACCTTGAAAAATTGAAACCTTTGTCACAAAGAACATTTTATATAGTCAGTAATTTTACAATATTCGCACTCAAAATAATTACTAACTAGTGTGGTATTTGGTATACCAAAATGAAAATCTTTATGTTAGTTTAGACTAATGATGCCATTGTGTGGTTAAATTTTCACAGTGATAGATTGATTATTAAACAAGTTGGAATCTTGAGTGCAGCTTTACAGGACATTTAAAAGTAAACGACCTCTTTAAATAGTCATACAACGACCTAAAGTGTACAAATGATAAAAATAGCACGTCTTCTATTTCTACACACCCTAAGCTACACAAAAAAAAGCAATTCCAAGATTTTACGCATTTTGACCAACTTTTCAGTGTAGCCTTGCCTTAAGAGAGCTATAATTATTTGCTGAGCGTTTTAATATGATTACTTAAATGAAAAAAAGCTTGATGCATGTTGAGATGAATGAGACGTAGTTTGTACCAAAATTTAAATAAACCGTTATTTAATATGTGCGTCTTGACTGTATAGTCTACGGTGGATGAAGCGTGCCTCTAATTTGTTGCAGGCAAGCCAGGCTGTAAGTACAAACAACTGCTGTTTTCTTTTTAGCTTATGTCTGTGTACTCTTATGATAGGTCCATTTTATCAGAGGCGTTTACTGAATTGCACTGTTATGTATACTACAATAAGGTTTGTAAAATTGGCTGGAAACGCAGAATTCGCTCTCAGTAAACGAGCCGTATGTTTTTAAGGCGCACTTTAGCAAGGAGTACGTTCTATCCTTTAAACCGTTGTTCCTCTGAACTTTACGCATTCGTCTATCTAAGAACGTCAAGTAAAAGGTCTTAGTAACCGCAAAACTGGACTTAAAGCTCATATGGCATTTGAGGTGGCCTACCTTCCAAAAATATGGACAGGCTGATTCACCTTGTATATTATGGTAGCGCGTGGCCGAGAGGTTAGACTATCACCAAGGCGGCCCCGGTTCGATCCCAGTGTCCCGCATGTGGTATTTGTGGTGAACGAAGAGGCGTCTGGGCGAATTTTCTCCGGGATTCTCCGGCTTCCCCCGCCACTTATTCCAACAACTGCTCCACCATCACCTTTCCATTAATCAATTTCGCCTGCAATTTCATACCATCCTCTTCCTCGTTCTCATACCTGGTACTTGGCTGACCACCTGCTTCCAGGTGTTCACTCTGTCAGGCCCATAGCTTCCTCAGCTCCCCAACAGGCATCAGACCCTAGGCACTGGCTTGTATTAGGCCTCCATACGGAGAGGGTAATCACAGAAAGAAGATGGGGAAGCATGCAAATATTAGTAGGATATACACTAACCCCTTGAATATGCATTTATACGTGCTATAAAGCTTCTTCAGTCAGTTCCTGATATCATGAGACAAATTTCTCTTTTCCATGCTTGCATTCTTATGTAAGAATCTACCTTCTAGTAATTCCATCCTATTGTCACATACATTGTTCATGTTTTAATTTTTTTGCCCTAAAACTTGTCGCTTTGCGCGGTGACAGGGATCGACCCCCACTTGAGTCGGCTCTGCTTATCTGCATACTAATTTGGCAGATATGAGCCTGAGTGACACCTATTTGCATATGATTTAACGGCACCTTACATTGAACAAAGCAATATTCATCAACATTATTGAGTACAAATGGTCAAGGATAGAACTGATTATCTTAGAAATTAGATTTGCTAGACCTCCACAAAGCAAAAACATTTGGGAAATGTGTTGGACGAGTGTCACATTTCAAATTTAGGCGACTATAGTGATCTTTATCTACAGACAGATACCTACTGCGAGCCTAGCAGACTCCTTCCGAGAAATTCAGAGATAAAGAGCCGGAAATTCATAAAGAAACCATAAGTAGTTATATTACTCTACCCCGAACTATGTATAAATAAATGTCAACGCCACACAGAAATGTTTTATGCATGCGTTCGTAGCAGAAATCAACGAATCTACAAGCGCTTGAAAAAATATAATGCCACGGAAGAAACGCATGATTGGTCTTTCCTGTGTAGCATTTCCTTCAACCTTGGCAGAAACTCCAAAATGTAAACAGAACAAGACTTCTGATGTGGGCATCTCGTATTGAACGAGATGTAGTCGAGTATTAATGAAAATATGGTTGAAATAATTAATGAGGTATTCTTTAAACATTTCATATTTTAAAAGTTTTGAAAACCATAAAAGACTAGTGAGCCGTAGTTAACATTGTTTCAGTAATTTGGATAAGGAACATGCTTTAGGCTAAGCGTAGAAGTATACTGACTGAATGTTCAAATTACATTACACCGTCTATGGCAATTTTGAGGGTATACTCGCTCCATGCTGTGTGCGTATGTCGTTGCTTACAGTCCTGAGATGCCTTATACCCATGACTATCACAAGTATTCTTAAATGGACTTTGGTGTTTATGTGAAGAAAAATTTAGTTCTGTGGTTTCTGGGATCATATGTGTAACCCTTCTCTTGTTTCCTGCTGTTTGTATAGTCTCGTTCTTCGCCGAGTAAGTAAACCCTTGAATCCATAAATCTGTTTGACCATGAGTTTCTGGGTTGCTGGATGACACACTGTTTTACACGCTCCAGTCTCGAAGCCACGGATTGCCGACTCAGGGAAGGGCGCATGCTTGCAAAAGAAATATCCGGAATTATAATCTTGGTCTTGGAAGCTGCATCTGGAGAGAAGGGTTCAAGATGCGCTGGTGTAGAATTGACGTGAGCATGGAGGTTGTATGGTAGTTCTTCGCCAGTCAGTTCCATTGCGCGAGTCCAGTCCCCATGTTGCTGAGAATCTCCAACATACTCGTATTACATTTCTGTTGTGGGAGTATCTGCTGACTCTGCTGCATTGTATGTTGCAATCTGGGGTCGGTTATATGCCTCCGTCATATTGTCAGGGACACACCTAGTTAAGGCTGGGAATGTACAGGAGGGGGAAACGCTAATTTGACTGGCTGTGAGGGATCCAATGGACATGATCATGCAAAGGGTGGAGGGGGTGGCTTAACCCAACATAAATAAATCAAAGCTATGCTCACTCTCAGGAATCCCTTTTAATACCAGTGGCTTCACCATAATACCATTAATAACACAATCGCTTTAAGACACTCACCTGGTCAACGGACGATCGTGGCGGATGTCGTCCCAATTATGCCAACCTGCCAGCTAGGCGATACCCACCTCACAGTCAGTGGAATGACCTGCTCAGCTACACTGTCAAGGCAATGTGCTCACTTCTCACGTAGCACTTGCAACGTTAGCAAACTAGTTATTCAACCAAAAATCATACCTTCCACCATCCTTCAAGTCAAGTAATATACGCGAGTGTTTTATCTTAACCACTTTACACACCATCCATTTTATCTGTTGTACCCGCCACAATAGCATTAAACCAAAACTGGTATCAAAGTGCCAGTACATTTGTGATAATGCCTGTAATCTTTTGTTTAAAACTTAGCTGTGAGCATGTTAAATCAGAATGGTGGTCGAGGTTAGCTAAAAATTGTAATTATTCTTGTGAACATGTGTTCTTTTAAGTCCATATTAATATTTTTACAATAATTAATGAAATGTTACAATCGCGTATTCAAATTGCAAAAGTACTATTAAGAGCCTGCACGAAATAAATATATAAGCAAAAGCTCAGGACGTAACTTGAATGAAGAATTAATGAATTGCCTTTACAGACGCATTACATCGAGTCCGCATAGTTTTTGCATTGATGGCGTGTTTTTCTTACAGTGCTCGTATATCGCTCACTGAAATAACTGATTCATGTAAGCCTGTGCTCGATTTGACATAGAGACGCAAACACAAAAACAGACTTGACATTACAGAAACAGTGCGTTCAATACAATGTACCTACCGTAGGTTGTCTTTTTAAAGATTTCTGTAAATGTGATTGTTGCATTGGACTTGTTTCGATAAGACTGTTTCATCGGTGACTCGTTTGTACATCCTTCCAACTGTTTCGAAGTGTGTTAACTTAAAGCTGCTGATATACCTATACATTCATATACTATTCTTTTACATTTAAATCTCTTACGTTGAACTACTTAAAACACTATTGAAACAAATCCCGCATATTTTTAAAGTAATGTATGTGCTTCAGTAAAACAAGTAGAGAATTAAACGCAAAAATTAATTCATTGTCACTTTTTGATTTGGAATCATAAAGCAAGAAAGGTGCACACTTTAAAAGCCGTTGTATTCAGTATATGCTATACATATTTATGCTTGATCATACAATGTTTTTTAAGAAAATCAGGAAATGATAAATATGTATGACCGAGGTTTGCGTATTTGTTAAGAAATGGTACTTTTAGGAGAGCAACTGAAACAAAATTTTGTAACGTAGTAAGAAATTAATCTCGCAAATATTTCCACATTGCAGTATTCATCATGAAGCCTTAGTAATTCCCGGCATATCGGGTTATGTCCTTATAGGTAAAAACAAACTATTCCAACGCTTAGTCCATAATGGTACGATCTTTTAAACAAAAGAAAATCACCCGAGTTATCCTTTAGCAAGTAGTAACTGATAGAATATTTTGGAAATGGATAAATGAGAGCAAGTTCAAGAATTAGAAGTTCCACCTTAAATAAATACATAATAGTAATACTGATATTTCATTTAAGTTAAGACACTAAAACAATTATTAAAGTCGTAACATTTTTACAATTGAAAAACATTTTAAAGATCATATTCCGTAAAGAAATACGAAAAAAATTACTTGCAATGATATTCATCTTACATTTATGCCCGCCCCCCCCCCCAAAAAAAAAATAAAAAACCACTGTAATCTTTTAAAACCCAGTTTAAAATAGTCTGTTTTTCTCACTGTCCATTTAAAGATGAAACGTGAGAAGATTTCCCTAAGTTTGAATGCAGTGTGCTCGTTGACTGGCACTCTCTCACACAGGCCCTGTTTGCATGAGATAAAATATCTCGGTCAAGTCGGAGGATGATAACGTGAATTCAAGTGGGCGAACGGCCTGGGTGGCTCAGTTGCTTGGGCGCTGGCCTACGGTTCCCAATGTCGGCCCACAACTCTCCGTTTGTTTACCTGCATAACGCAGCATGTTATCGAACTCTTTGCATCACTCCCCCGAATTTGGAATTATCTCCCTCCTTAACTTAGATAACAGACTGTCACACTGTTTAAGCTTAAAATAAAATGCCATAATTTGAAGTTTGTTAGAAATGTTTGCTAGGTCCTGTAAACGTGTTTCTTTCTTCTAGAACAATAAATAATTGTACCGTTAAGTATTACACCCATTATTACCACCATATATTCAAGTCTTGTTCTATTCCTTTCCTTTTCTCTTAATCCGTCATGTCTTGTTGCAGTTTAGTACATTACCTCAGCTTTATGTCTCTTTAGGTGCTTTTCATTTAAAAGACAGAAAAGAAAGTATCATGGCATTAACTCTTATTTTTGTGTACAAATAACTAAATAAATGCCTAAGATGTTGCTAACCTCTACTTGGTTGACATCATATAAACAGAAATGCTAGCGTTGTTCTACTAAACATTCAATCTAACACACCACATCTTGGAGATCGGGACAACTATATGGAGTACTACCTCCACCTCCTTAACCGTCACTTAATAAACGTTAATCTCTTGTATTTAACCCCCATTAAGTGCTGCTTTTCTGCATCGAAACCATATTTACGGGGGAGCCTGTGTACAAACGGTTTAGGCTGTTTTGAAAATGGCAGCCTACTTTGTTTCGAAATATAAATTCACCACAAATACGGACCTTTTACGTTCTTTTCAGGATGTCTTGCAACGCTGAATTGCAGAGAGCGTACACTGCCAATTCCATAGTACTTAGGGTCCAACAGATGGAAGGCACATTAAATTTGCACTAAATATATGCACATCACAATGAGACACAGTAATACTAAACAATCACTTCAGTTTCTATGCTTTAAGCATGTTACACTAACCTTTCTGGAGAAACAATGAAGCTTTAAAAACCCGAGCGGTATACATTGATGAGTCGTGAGCGGAAACGGTCGAATTCCCAGTCATACGAAATCAGCTGACTTGGTCACGTGGACCTTCACTGGCTCACAAAGACAAATTCAAGGCCGTCCCAAAGATGACTTGGTGTTATGGAATTCATTACCCATAATATTCAAATCAATTCCCCAAAACTAATCATTTCTAGTCATATCAGCCTGCTATTTTGCTAAGTTCTTGGACTCCTTCAGATGATACTTAATTTACCTAATTCAATTTAGTGCTACTTTGTTACACTTATGATTTGTCGGCCCCAAATGACCACGTTGTCGACGGGCCCTTAAACTCCACTCACTCACACATTTATGGTTATACGTGGAGTCTATATTTTATGGTTATTTAAAATATCTCAAATTGGTGCTTATAAGACACACACGGAGGTAGTTATTTCGCCACAAAATGTACAGAAGTGACAATAAGATAGCTTATTAAACTTATTTTCATAATCTATGCTTAACTCTTTAACCGGGAGGCGATATCGGACGATTGTCAAAATTAAGGCTCGGATTTTTAGGTGCTAGAACTTGGGAAATATTTATTTTTTGTGCTGAAAATGTCGAAAATATGTGCAAAAACAAATAAAATATTTTTTAAAGATCTGAATGGCTGAGCTATTATAAATGTACGTGATACACGCTAGACATCATTCCTTAAAGGAATCACCAAGTAATGTAGAGTTACAGTATACGACCACATGATTCTTCAAATGCTCCATCCCGAAATATTGATGATTGTCACGAAGAAGTATCTTGAATTTCGAAAATGATCGCTCCACGTCACATGAAGTAAGTCTAGCATAATTATGTCATAGAATGCCACTCACATTCACAATATATTTTTTCATGTTACTATTCAACACATTTTAAATATTATGTTGAATCCAGTATTATTTTCGAACACGTCCTTGCATTTTCTTTTTAACTTTTGTGTTGCAGGATCAGAAAGAACGTTCAGGTCTTTTTCCACATCCTGAACTACTTGAACTGCTTCTCTCAAAGGCGTGTTTAATCCACTATCGATATACTACTTAACAACACAACCAGAAGGTTATATAAACTTTGCGAATTCACAAATGACTAATTGATTACACAGTTTAATGGCTACCTACACGTATCAGTGTATAGACTACGGAGCTTCGAAGCGGCAACAGACGCTTAATCAAGCGCATGCCAGTAGGGGAATTCCCCGTTCTTACCTAGCGGCCTCATGTAGCTTGAGAAAGCAGGATGTTTAAATTTTCTTCCAACTGAAGCGATACTATATCTGATATATCAGATCTTCCAATAATGAATTGCGACATCTTGCCTATGTAATTGAGAATTGACGTTGCATGGTGACCTATTAATAATAATTATGCTGCTCCTATTATGTGACTTTATGTAAATATGTCAAAATTACTTTAAAAAATCCGATGTGTTGCACTCACATGACTTTCTCTACTCTTGTACTAACCATTCTTACAAACTCTTATCCCTATATCTTCTTCGTGTTAGTTGAGATAAACATTTGCAGAAATTATCTTATTTGCTTATTTCCTTGTAGGTGGAAGGAGAGTATGGCAAATTTCTTCAGAATCTTCGTGTCGCATTCTTGAAAGACATTAAACTTAAATACTAACTTTGGTTTTTAGTCGACTTTTCGTTTTTTAATTACGCTGTTCACAGAGACAGAGACAGAGACACATATACACGGGACCCTTTTCTAAAAATGCTTTTTCTTTATTCAGGGAGCCTCAAAACATATTTTCGGTGAAACCTCGACATCGAATTTTTGGTTGGAATACAATACTTCCTCTACTTTACTATACGTAGTAGAGAAAGTAAAAAGGGAGAAAATATTCTGCAAGTAGGAATGATTGCGAAACAATCCTGTGAGCAAAATAAACTTGCCTTCAGCATACGTGTCGTGCACTATTATTAGGCAGTTGTCAATATTTATAGACAGATTATATATTATCAATTAAACTATTTTAGCCATTTCCTATCTGCGATGCTCAGCGTAACTGTACCAGTCACTTGTTTCTCTTTAACATTAGTGCTGACATGATGATTGGGAGGGGGGATTAGGTGATTATATAAAAAGGCTATGAGAATAATCATACGATGGAAAAAGGCAAACAAAATATTAAGGAGCAGCAAAGAACTTAACATGAAAGAATTGATAATAATAATAGTCCTTTGAGTAAACATAAATCTTGATTTTAAGGTGATTACAATTAAAATGGAAACTCCTTGGTTGGCGGAAGTAGGAATAGAACTGATTACATAATTTGCTGTATTGTTTGGATTTACAACGGATGACTGTGTAGGGAGAATTTGTGAAACAATTTTCTTCTTATTTTCTATAGGTACAATTTGATCATAACGTAATTTGACCACAATGTTGAAGATGTCCATATTTTCGGTTTATCTTCAAACTATGATAGAAGCACATTTTCCTTTTACCTACTATTTTTCACAAAAGCAAACACTCAATTTTAGTGTGACCTGAGCGAAGGATCAATTAATTGTCAGGCGTTTTTGCATAGATGTTTGAGAATCATATTTGCCATAATATGCTTCCCTTGCTGTTCAAAGGACGCGGCCATAATCGGCTCACCTCGCAGTTTTGAAAAACAATATTTCAGCAATCATTCTAAAGTAAAGTGCAGATATAGCAAACCCAACGTTAGCACACCTGTAGAAAAAATGTTATGGTGCTTCGATCAAATAGTACTTCCGTTGCTTCAGCACAGCTTCGCAACAGGATCTACCCACACCGCGTCATCTCCTGCGGGAGCCTCCAATCCAGCCTGGATTCCTCCACTGCCCTACTGGCGGCCATTAAAGCAGTTACCGGCGATCTCCGAGCCTTACGCCCGCCGCACTATCAGCAACAGGATCGAGGCGTCTCACAGCAACAGAAGCAAAGTAACAACCTGCAACGACAATTCGCCACTGCCACAGCCACTGCTACAGCCAGGCTTGACCACCATACAGGATATAGCCACTGAAGAAGACCCGGAAGCTCTCACCTATATATAGTGCAAGCAGTACAGCAGGGCCTCTCAAAGCTTAAAATCTCACCTGTTGCAATCCAAAGTGCAGAGGTTCCTTGCCCCGTGCATCGCAATGACTCGGTTAAGCTCGGCTCAACTCGCACGCTGCAGAGCGAAGAAGCGAAGACTCGAGGAAAACTGTTCATAAAGTTTTGTTTATCAGTGAAATAGATGCATGCAATAGAAATATCTAATAATGGAGCAACTTGATCCAAAGAAAGCAAACAATGCCGAAAGTCAATTTAAATTAGAGTAGGAACCTTCTTACTTTTTTGAAAGTCGTCACGATAGAGGCCAAATGCCTTATGTGCGGTACAATAATAATGTGTGTGAGAAAATCATCAGTTAAAAGACACTGTAACATAACAAAGCCAGATATATAAGGAGACGCTAGAGAGAAAGAATTAAAGAGGTTGCTGTATCTTGCAGAAAAGCATTCTTTATCCAAAAATGAAGTTTCCACCAGTGCTTTATACGAGATCATTAAAACAAAAGACCAAATTTGACATTAGAAACCAAATTAACGAGCTTAACACTGCGCACCGCACAGAAACATTGCGTAAAGAGGCAGAAACAGAGCTGAAAATGAGTAAGCGTGAGATGGCGAAGGAGAGACAAGGTTAAGGAAAGAGCGAATTAATGTTTGCACCGAAGTCAACCTTTCGTAGTCGCATTTTGCACTTTGTACTGTACGATGCACCGGTGCATGCACCCGAGAGGCCCTGCTGTACAGAATAGAGAAATACTTCAAGGATTCAGAGACAAAGAACTTCACCATCAACACCGACTGTGAGGAGCGAAGCAGAAGGCTGGGCAACTGCGAGGCAACAGATACTGCAATCCCACATCAACCTGTTTATGAAATTTGAACAACTACTGAGCACACTCGGCAACCGTAAAAACGACGTTTGGATTCTGTACAACTTACAACTTCTTCATACCCCTACACTTCATCGCAACACCCGGTAGAGACCCAAGTTAACCACACAACGATTACAAATGATTACCAAAGTAAACTCTAAATAAATAAATCCCAAATCTCTCCCTACCTGTCCCCTCCTTACCAATCCCCAAGTGGCAGCCAGGGACATGCGCATGGCTGTTTACCCGCAGCAAGTACTAACGGATACTAACAGGGTTGCTTAACGCGTACTCCATCATTGTTCTCCTGCAATTATTGCCTTCTACTATTTACGTACCTTCAATACCTCTCTTAAGGCCCTTAAAATATCCGCTATTCTTGTCCTGACTCCTGCGATGAGCAAAATCGATAGCACTTATGTCTGCCCTCAAATGCAAAAGAGACAGTGCCCCTAAGCCATACGCACCACATATTTCAGAGCCTATGTACACCTTACGTCATTGCCCTGAGCCATTAAGATGGCACTTACAATCGACACTTTTCACTATCATACATATACTATCGACTAATTAAAAGGCCGCGCCGCAGCCGAGTGGTTAGACCATTCGCTTCTCACCAAAGCGGCCCGGGTTCGATCCCAGGCAACCGTATGTGAGATTTGTGATGGACGAAGCGGCGCTGGGGCGGGTTTCTCCGGGTTTTCCGGTTTCCCCCGCCGCTTCATTCCACCGGTGCTCCATCTTCATTCCATGTATCATCAGTGTCACCGCCTGTGGTGCCGTGTGTAGTAAAAACGGGCGTTAAACACTACAAAAAAAGACTGATTAAAATCTCCTAACGTATCAAGTTGTAGGCTATTTCAGTTCTTTTAAAGCCATACTCACTTATAGTCAAATAACGTGTTAGGATACCTAAAGGTTTCGTGTGGGACTTCAAAGTGTTACGCGTGCTTGAGCTTAATCTTCCCAGCAAACGCCACTCTTTATCGCAGTTCACGTCGCTCCACTATTGTTTCCCTTCGCATTTTTGCACATTTCCGTAAAGGGGCTAGACCGCGTCATGTATGCCACCGGATTAAGCATCAAGGGAATTAAATGATAGAATATAGCATTTTATTTGCTTTTCGATTATAAAAGCCAAAACAGCTGAATCTCAAACACGGTATACTTCAAGACCATAATAGGATTTTCTTCTTACTCTTGCACATTTTCAAATTTAGATTTACCAACCTCTTACGATTCCGCATTTTTCTCCGCCCTCCTAGCTTCTGCTTTCCTACCGAAGTAATTTTTTATTTTTACTTACAATTTTGCTGGTGACATTATTTTCTAAATAGTTTGTTTAACTCTGTTTATTTATGTTATTGCTTAGGTTTACTATTAAGTTGAAGATAGCGATAATTTGCCTCAAGTCAACGTTTGTAACTATATCTGTCAGCACACGTCAGCAGCCTTTGTTGTACCCAACCTGCGTGTGCTTCGAGGCCAGCTGCCTCAGATGTGAACAAAGCACTCCACTGACATGTGCTTCGAGGCAAGCACTTACTCAGATGTAAATGAAACACTCCACTGACATGTGCTTCGAGGCCAGCACTTACTCAGATATAAATGAAACACTCCACTGAAATGTGCTTCGAGGCCAGCACTTACTCAGATGTAAATGAAACACTCCACTGACATGTGCTTCGAGGCCAGCACTTACTCAGATGTAAATGAAACACTCCACTGACATGTGCTTCGAGGCCAGCACTTACTCAGATGTAAATGAAACACTCCACTGACATGTGCTTCGAGGCCAGCACTTACTCAGATGTAAATGAAACACTCCACTGACATGTGCTTCGAGGCCAGCACTTACTCAGATGTAAATGAAACACTCCACTGACATGTGCTTCGAGGCCAGCACTTACTCAGATGTAAATGAAACACTCCACTGACATGTGCTTCGAGGCCAGCACTTACTCAGATGTAAATGAAACACTCCACTGACATGTGCTTCGAGGCCAGCACTTACTCAGATGTAAATGAAACACTTCACTGACGTGTGCTTCGAGGCAAGCACTGCTTCAGATGTAAATGAAGCACTCCACTGACGTGTGCTTCGAGGCAAGCACTGCTTCAGATGTAAACAAAGCACTCCACTGACATGTGCTTCGAGGCAAGCACTTACTCAGATGTAAATGAAACACTCCACTGACATGTGCTTCGAGGCCAGCACTGCTTCAGATGTAAATGAAACATTCCACTGAGGTGTGCTTCGAGGCAAGCACTGCTTCAGATGTAAATGAAACACTCCACTGACGTGTGCTTCGAGGCAAGGACTGCTTCAGATGTAAATGAAACACTCCACTGACATGTGCTTCGAGGCCAGCACTTACGCAGATGTAAATGAAACATTCCACTGAGGTGTGCTTCGAGGCAAACACTGCTTCAGATGTAGATGAAACACTCCACTGACATGTGCTTCGAGGCCAGCACTTACTCAGATGTAAGTGAAACACTCCACTGACGTGTGCTTCGAGGCAAGCACTGCTTCAGATGTAGATGAAACACTCCACTGACATGTGCTTCGAGGCCAGCACTTACCCAGATGTAAATGAAACATTCCACTGACGTGTGCTTCGAGGCAAGGACTGCTTCAGATGTAAATGAAACACTCCACTGAGGTGTGCTTCGAGGCCAGCACTGCTTCAGATGTAAATGAAACATTCCACTGGCGTGTGCTTCGAGGCAAGCACTGCTTCAGATGTAAATGAAACACTCCACTGACGTGTGCTTCGAGGTAAGCACTGCTTCAGATGTAAATGAAACACTCCACTGAGGTGTGCTTCGAGGCAAGCACTGCTTTAGATGTAAATGAAACACTCCACTGACGTGTGCTTCGAGGCAAGCACTGCTTCAGATGTAAATGAAGCAGTCCACTGAGGTGTGCTTCGAGGCAAGCACTGCTTCAGATGTAAATGAAACACTACACTGAGGTGTGCTTCGAGGCAAGCACTGCTTCAGATGTAAATGAAACATTCCACTGAGGTGTGCTTCGAGGCAAGCACTGCTCCAGATGTAAATGAAGCAGTCCACTGCGGTGTGCTTCGAGGTAAGCACTGCTTCAGATGTAAATGAAACGCTCCACTGAGGTGTGCTTCGACGCAAGCACTGCTTCAGATGTAAATGAAGCAGTCCACTGCGGTGTGCTTCGAGGTAAGCACTGCTTCAGATGTAAATGAAACACTCCACTGAGGTGTGCTTCGAGGCATGCACTGCTTCAGATGTAAATGAAACACTCCACTGAGGTGTGCTTCGAGGCAAGCACTGCTTCAGATGTAAATGAAGCAGTCCACTGAGGTGTGCTTCGAGGCAAGCACTGCTTCAGATGTAAATGAAACATTCCACTGAGGTGTGCTTCGAGGTAAGCACTGCTTCAGATGTAAATGAAGCAGTCCACTGAGGTGTGCTTCGAGGCAAGCACTGCTTCAGATGTAAATGAAGCAGTCCACTGAGGTGTGCTTCGAGGCAAGCACTGCTTCAGATGTAAATGAAACATTCCACTGAGGTGTGCTTCGAGGCAAGCACTGCTTCAGATGTAAATGAAACATTCCACTGAGGTGTGCTTCGAGGCAAGCACTGCTCCAGATGTAAATGAAACACTCCACTGAGGTGTGCTTCGACGCAAGCACTTACTCAGATGTAAATGAAACACTCCACTGACATGTGCTTCGAGGCCAGCACTGCTTCAGGTGTAAATGAAACATTCCACTGACGTGTGCTTCGAGGCAAGCACTGCTTCAGAGGTAAATGAAGCACTCCACTGACGTGTGCTTCGAGGCAAGCACTACTTCAGATGTAAATGAAACACTCCACTGACATGTGCTTCGAGGCAAGCACTGCTTCAGATGTAAATGAAGCAGTCCACTGAGGTGTGCTTCGAGGCAAGCACTGCTTCAGATGTAAATGAAGCAGTCCACTGAAGTGTGCTTCGAGGCAAGCACTGCTTCAGATGTAAATGAAGCAGTCCACTGAGGTGTGCTTCGAGGCAAGCACTGCTTCAGATGTAAATGAAGCAGTCCACTGAGGTGTGCTTCGAGGCAAGCACTGCTTTAGATGTAAATGAAGCAGTACACTGAGGTGTGCTTCGAGGCAAGCACTGCTTTAGATGTAAATGAAGCAGTCCACTGCGGTGTGCTTCGAGGGAAGCACTGCTTCAGATGTAAATGAAACACTCCACTGAGGTGTGCTTCGAGGCATGCACTGCTTCAGATGTAAATGAAACACTCCACTGAGGTGTGCTTCGAGGCAAGCACTGTTTCAGATGTAAATGAACCAGTCCACTGAGGTGTGCTTCGAGGCAAGCACTGCTTCAGATGTAAATGAAACATTCCACTGAGGTGTGCTTCGAGGCAAGCGCTGCTTCAGATGTAAATGAAACACTCCACTGAGGTGTGCTTCGAAGCAAGCACTGCTTCAGATGTAAATGAAACACTCCACTGAGGTGTGCTTCGAGGCAAGCACTGCTTCAGATGTAAATGAAGCATTCCACTGAGGTGTGCTTCGAGGCAAGCACTGCTTCAGATGTAAATGAAACACTCCACTGAGGTGTGCTTCGAGGCCAGCACTGCTTCAGATGTAAATGAAATATTCCACTGACGTGTGCTTCGAGGCAAGCACTGCTTCAGATGTAAATGAAGCAGTCCACTGAGGTGTGCTTCGAGGCAAGCACTGCTTCAGATGTAAATGAAGCAGTCCACTGAGGTGTGCTTCGAGGCAAGCACTGCTTCAGATGTAAATGAAGCAGTCCACTGAGGTGTGCTTCGAGGCAAGCACTGCTTCAGATGTAAATGAAGCAGTCCACTGAGGTGTGCTTCGAGGCAAGCACTGCTTTAGATGTAAATGAAGCAGTCCACTGAGGTGTGCTTCGAGGCAAGCACTGCTTCAGATGTAAATGAAGCAGTCCACTGCGGTGTGCTTCGAGGGAAGCACTGCTTCAGATGTAAATGAAACACTCCACTGAGGTGTGCTTCGAGGCATGCACTGCTTCAGATGTAAATGAAACACTCCACTGAGGTGTGCTTCGAGGCAAGCACTGTTTCAGATGTAAATGAAACACTCCACTGACGTGTGCTTCGAGGCAAGCACTGCTTCAGATGTAAATGAAACACTCCACTGAGGTGTGCTTCGAGGCTAGCACTGCTTCAGATGTAAATGAAACATTCCACTGACGTGTGCTTCGAGGCAAGCACTGCTTCAGATTTAAATGAAGCAGTCCACTGAGGTGTGCTTCGAGGCAAGCACTGCTTCAGATGTAAATGAAGCAGTCCACTGAGGTCTGCTTCGAGGCAAGCACTGCTTCAGATGTAAATGAAGCAGTCCACTGAGGTGTGCTTCGAGGCAAGCACTGCTTCAGATGTAAATGAAGCAGTCCACTGCGGTGTGCTTCGAGGGAAGCACTGCTTCAGATGTAAATGAAACACTCCACTGAGGTGTGCTTCGAGGCATGCACTGCTTCAGATGTAAATGAAACACTCCACTGAGGTGTGCTTCGAGGCAAGCACTGTTTCAGATGTAAATGAAGCAGTCCACTGAGGTGTGCTTCGAGGCAAGCACTGCTTCAGATGTAAATGAAACATTCGACTGAGGTGTGCTTCGAGGCAAGCACTGCTTCAGATGTAAATGAAACATTCCACTGAGGTGTGCTTCGAGGCAAGCACTGCTTCAGATGTAAATGAAACACTCCACTGAGGTGTGCTTCGAGGCAAGCACTGCTTCAGATGTAAATGAAACACTCCACTGAGGTGTGCTTCGAGGCAAGCACTGCTTCAGATGTAAATGAAGCATTCCACTGAGGTGTGCTTCGAGGCAAGCACTGCTTCAGATGTAAATGAAACACTCCACTGAGGTGTGCTTCGAGGCCAGCACTGCTTCAGATGTAAATGAAACATTCCACTGACGTGTGCTTCGAGGCAAGCACTGCTTCAGATGTAAATGAAACACTCCACTGACGTGTGCTTCGAGGTAAGCACTGCTTCAGATGTAAATGAAACACTCCACTGAGGTGTGCTTCGAGGCAAGCACTGCTTCAGATGTAAATGAAACACTCCACTGACGTGTGCTTCGAGGCAAGCACTGCTTCAGATGTAAATGAAGCAGTCCACTGAGGTGTGCTTCGAGGCAAGCACTGCTTCAGATGTAAATGAAACACTCCACTGAGGTGTGCTTCGAGGCAAGCACTGCTTCAGATGTAAATGAAACATTCCACTGAGGTGTGCTTCGAGGCAAGCACTGCTCCAGATGTAAATGAAGCAGTCCAGTGCGGTGTGCTTCGAGGTAAGCACTGCTTCAGATGTAAATGAAACACTCCACTGAGGTGTGCTTCGAGGCATGCACTGCTTCAGATGTAAATGAAACACTCCACTGAGGTGTGCTTCGAGGCAAGCACTGCTTCAGATGTAAATGAAGCAGTCCACTGAGGTGTGCTTCGAGGCAAGCACTGCTTCAGATGTAAATGAAACATTCCACTGAGGTGTGCTTCGAGGTAAGCACTGCTTCAGATGTAAATGAAGCAGTCCGCTGAGGTGTGCTTCGAGGCAAGCACTGCTTCAGATGTAAATGAAGCAGTCCACTGCGATGTGCTTCGAGGGAAGCACTGCTTCAGATGTAAATGAAACACTCCACTGAGGTGTGCTTCGAGGCATGCACTGCTTCAGATGTAAATGAAACACTCCACTGAGGTGTGCTTCGAGGCAAGCACTGTTTCAGATGTAAATGAAGCAGTCCACTGAGGTGTGCTTCGAGGCAAGCACTGCTTCAGATGTAAATGAAACATTCCACTGAGGTGTGCTTCGAGGCAAGCACTGCTTCAGATGTAAATGAAACATTCCACTGAGGTGTGCTTCGAGGCAAGCACTGCTTCAGAGGTAAATGAAGCACTCCACTGAGGTGTGCTTCGAGGCAAGCACTGCTTCAGATGTAAATGAAACACTCCACTGAGGTGTGCTTCGAGGCAAGCACTGCTTCAGATGTAAATGAAACACTCCACTGAGGTGTGCTTCGAGGCAAGCACTGCTTCAGATGTAAATGAAGCATTCCACTGAGGTGTGCTTCGAGGCAAGCACTGCTTCAGATGTAAATGAAACACTCCACTGAGGTGTGCTTCGAGGCCAGCACTGCTTCAGATGTAAATGAAACATTCCACTGACGTGTGCTTCGAGGCAAGCACTGTTTCAGATGTAAATGAAGCAGTCCACTGCGGTGTGCTTCGAGGTAAGCACTGCTTCAGATGTAAATGAAACACTCCACTGAGGTGTGCTTCGAGGCATGCACTGCTTCAGATGTAAATGAAACACTCCACTGAGGTGTGCTTCGAGGCAAGCACTGCTTCAGATGTAAATGAAGCAGTCCACTGAGGTGTGCTTCGAGGCAAGCACTGCTTCAGATGTAAATGAAACATTCCACTGAGGTGTGCTTCGAGGCAAGCACTGCTTCAGATGTAAATGAAACATTCCACTGAGGTGTGCTTCGAGGCAAGCACTGCTTCAGATGTAAATGAAGCAGTCCACTGAGGTGTGCTTCGAGGCAAGCACTGCTTCAGATGTAAATGAAACACTCCACTGAGGTGTGCTTCGAGGCAAGCACTGCCTCAGATGTAAATGAAACACTCCACTGAGGTGTGCTTCGAGGCAAGCACTGCTTCAGATGTAAATGAAGCATTCCACTGAGGTGTGCTTCGAGGCAAGCACTGCTTCAGATGTAAATGAAGCAGTCCACTGAGGTGTGCTTCGAGGCAAGCACTGCTTCAGATGTAAATGAAACATTCCACTGAGGTGTGCTTCGAGGTAAGCACTGCTTCAGATGTAAATGAAACATTCCACTGAGGTGTGCTTCGAGGCAAGCACTGCCTCAGATGTAAATGAAACACTCCACTGACGTGTGCTTCGAGGAAAGACTGCCTCAGATGTAAGCAAGACGCCTATCTGGCGTGTGCTTAAGGGCAAGCACCGCGCTCAGAGTGAGTAAAACTCTCGCCCAGTGCGTTTACCGCACCGCTGATGCGGGCATCATCTCGGGCAAATCCACCTGAACGGAAATGTTATGCTTGACAGGTAATAGATTCAGTTTGCCATAGTTAAGGAAACAGAAAAATGAAACAATGGCAACCACTTATTTTAGGGTTAAGACAATGCTGAAATAAAACTAATGATCTAGGTGCTTGTAAATGACAACTGTAGCTGCCACCCCACCCAACAATGCTTGTACCTGGCACATCAACTTTTCGGCTCCCTTCCCTTCCCCCTCATTTTAGTAGCACCAGGCGATACCTTCCCTAACTCCCCCTCACTCCGAAAGTGCTAGGCGTTCAACCAAGCTGAGAATACACGACGCGGTGTTGCCACATTTCGCTTAGAAATTAAGATTTCGTAACATTTTAACATTAAATTGAGGCTAAATTCATATGAATTAGGATATTACAGCATTGTTTACTCTATATTTGCGTGACACTAAAATAATAAAACATTTATATCCACTCGCCGAGAAGCTAGATTGCTCCAAATATCTGACACATTTTTTTTCGCCGAAATGGCGCTTTATTGGCAACAATTGTATCCGATATATTTGTTACACTCATTATACAGAATCGCTGATTCACGTAGGGCTGGAGCAGTACTTCACCCCGTATAATTTGGCTGTACTTTTCAGTTTCAACTCTTGTTATTTAAGAATCCTGTTAGTTCGGCATAGCTGCTATAAAATCACTTCAGTTACTTAGATCGCTAAAATAATTAAAGGATAACGCACTGCAAATCTCTGCAATACATTAATTTTTTCCAGCACAAGGTTGCTGAACAGAATTTGAGCTCCAATACAATATTTTCCACAAAATAGCATTCTAGTATTTTTATTCAACCTATATTTAAAAATTATAATATTTCTGTATTGTATTTAATATATAGTCGCCTCTCTTCTAAAATATAGCAATAGAGTCAGAGTATAGCAACTTGTTTTACCCTAGCATTACCAAGCCGTGTTCCATAACTTAGATTACCAAAGGAGGGGGGGGGGGTACTTTGTGACCACCACAAGCAACAAAATGTCCGAGCAATTTTTAAAACATATTTATTTTAAAATTGGGTAATCTTTGTCATGTTTATAAAGGTAATATTTAACATTGTTTAAGTGTTCCCTTATTACTTTTTTTCACAAATCACATTATACCGACTGGGCAGTACTTTATGACCACCTTGACATTTAATTATTTCTCTAAAAGACCAACAACGGAAACTTTGAAACAATTACGCAATTCAGTAGTACAAACAGTGATTGACGATAACCATTAATTGCATGCCTTTAACTAAAAAATTAAATGATAGAATTCAAAAAATTACAGAAGGTGGGCATAAAATACTACCCCCTCCCCCTCCGGTAATGCTAGGGTTAACGAACGAGCTTTCGTTTTCAGTTTCAGTCATGTTTCAACTTTCTGTTTCCATGTATTTATAACATTTGTCCATATCTCGAATAATGTTGATGTTTGATTCCTTTATTAGTCAATACATTTTGTGTTATTTTGTGATATAACTCACGTTGTATTATAGCGTTTCTTAAGTGCTTTTTATGCGGATACATTTGGTGCGTTGGGTATCCACTTTTCCCTAACATTTTAAAACCACCTATTTTTATCAACATGGAATCCTTGGTCGTAATGTCAGCCAACTAAAAGCCACATTCCAAACATAACTTGAAAGTTACAATTGTATAAAGCAAAACATTTTAAATGAAGTCGAACACAAAAATGCCAAAGTTGTGTTTGTACAATCCCAGGAAAAACTATTACGTGGGAACAAATGCTCGTGTTGTTTGTGCCTTGCAGTGAAGGACACGCATTTTATTGATTCTTCATCCTGATGTTTACATAACCATCATGACGTCTACACTTTTCACAGTCGTCCATATTATTAATTCAAGTTGTAAAGATGACTCACTCCTTATTTCAGGCACAAAAGAGACGAAGTAATTTCGTTTCAAGATAGTAAGGTTACGAACAAACATGCTTGATTTAAATAAACATCAAACCCTTTATTTTGTTAACTAATCTTACGTAACTAATAGTTAAATGAAAGAAACGAAGCTGGAACATTTCGTGGTGTAAATTTTCTGGTGCATGTCACAAATTTACACGGGTGCTACCCGCTGTAAAGAACAATCGTCTGCTAGTTATAAGCGAGGATACATTCGCTTTAAACACTAGCAAATAGAAAGCCTAGACTTTAGTGACTTAGCTTTCTGCCGAGCTATTGTATGCAAATCCCTAATATTGTGCATGCATACGGATCTCAACCCGTGTATTTAGTCGAGTTCATACATGGTAGTATGTAGGGAAAGAAGAAAGAGCTCGAATAATAATGGGTCCTAATGTTAATAGAATATACATATAAACACACTGAAATCCCAAGATAGCAGTGTGTTTTCTACTCGAGCTCTTTACCTATAATTGTTCGATTTATGATATCCGGAACACAGTATCCAAAAATACTTCCAATAAGCAGTTGTCTTCAGTAGAGCGTATAATGCACAAGGTGACGAAGCACTTTCAGAAGGTTTCAATCGCTGGGCTTCGAGTGCTGCACGGACCGGGTTAGATTCCAGGCAACAGCATGTGGGATTCGTAGTGGACGAAGCGGCGCTGGGGCGGGTTTCCTCCGGGTTCTGCGGTTTCCCCCGCCATCTCATTCCACCGGTGCTCCATCTTCATTCCGTGTATCATCAGTGTCACCGCCTGTGGTGCCGTAGTAGTAAACGCGGGCGTTAATCGCTACCATCAACGAGAGGTGCAACAAAAAACTGGAACTTTAAACTACACAAGTTACCCCAAACTCATCCAGAACTTCACTTCTTAGGTCCATCACTATCAAAACACAACAAACGAAATTATCGCACCTGTGTAAACATTCAATGAATCCAGCAAATTTAGAGAAAGTGTGCAAATGTAGAAGCATTCCTTATGCTGCCGCTTAATCCCCGGGTGGTAGCCAGGGTCGGGTGCCTCTATCAGCTCATCAAATTCCTTAACCATAAAAAAAGCAACACTACGACTTTTCAAGCAACACCCGCACCCGAAACTAACCTTTACGTGAGGGCCTCTTAGGGTGCATGCATCCGTATATCGCACGGTGCAAGGTGCACAATGCCACTAAGAAAAGTTGGCCTCCGTGTAAACCTCCATTCGACCGAGCGTGAGGTCTCAGGTGATAACGTCTGTGGCCCGCATTCGGGAGGTCGCGGGTTCAATCACCGTGGCCGCGCACCCTGACATGTCACTTCTAAGGCGAATTCTGGGGTGCATTAATCTCTTCACGGATTCCTTTCCCTTCATTTCTCATTTCCCTCCCTTGTCATGTTTCAGCTTTGCTCGTTCACGGCGAATGCGGACGGATGGCATAGTTGCTTGCACCCTGGAAGTTGTTGCCCAGGCCGCAAGGGTCGCTTCGCCGCCCTCTCCCTGGGTAGAGGACACGCCTCGGTTGTGGGCCAGGCGTCAATATCTGTAACTGTTAGGGACTTCTATGCGTCTCTGGGCATCGCTGGCTTCGCTCTTTGACAAGCCTCCGGTCTTACTTCCCCTCATCCCTTCCCCCTGGGGTGGTGGTAGCCTGTAATCGGTCCATGTCGGGGTCGCAGTGGGTCGAGGTGTCCCCCCTCCGTTACATACACACAGAGACAGGCACGCACAAGCGCGCGCACATACACACACACACCCACCCACCCACCCACCCACCCACCCACACACACACACAAACAATCTACAATTAGCACTGCAATTCGTTTATTTGTTCCAGCGCAGCAACTTCTGCATAATTGCCTACATTTGATTGCTATTAAGGTTAAATAACTTAGGAGTTTCACTGCTAAAGTTAAATATATTATACATAAAACAAACAGTCAATAAAATATTAATACAATGCGCTATTAACATTTCAGAACAAATAAAAGAAAACGAGGTTAAAATGTTTATAATTTGCTACGCTTCTATTACTTTTTTTGTAAAACAAATGTTTCTGATAATTATGAACATCCCATGCATTAATATAGAATTTTACATACACACTACATGAAATGAACAAATAGGTATTATTCATATTATAGATGTTTCTTAATACAATTGCGCAAAGAGCCTTTGTACTTTATGCTCTCTATCTAAGGAGTATATGATTCCCAGCATAAAGAATGATCATTATACCTTACGACAGGCATCGGCAAACATGTACTCAATGAGGCCTCGCAACTATGACGTGTCAGGGGCAGCGCTTACTCTGTCTCCCCCACCCTCCCTCGCAGCCTTAACTGGCACTGCATACACACCGATCACGGGCGGACTGTCCTCTCGTATTTACCTGCACTTATAAACTTGTCTGTCAAAGTGTAATTTAATACTAAGACTTAAAGATAAATTTCTTTATTTATAACTTTGAAGGATATTAGTTTATTAACTTAAAGTCTTAGTATATTCATAGAATTAGAGTGCATCTAATTATTCCTGGTCTATTAAATTTGATATCTAGAATAGCACTTTGATGATCTCTTCTCTCATTATGTAAGGAACGTAAGGCGTTTGTTGTGCTCTAAAGTTCAAAAAGATACTCATCAATGGGACATCAAGTGGCATTATGATACATGTCATAAGATCACCATACAATTATAGACAAACATGTATTCATAAATTTACACCACGATTTAAAGTAGCATAACACTGACGTAGTGTCCTTTATTCATTTCATTTTTTTTTCAGGTCTAGATTGGACTAACCAACTGCAACAGCTCAAAGAGCAATATTCAGATAATACACCTAATATTAATTCAAATAGTACAACTGATAAACAACTTCACGCCAGCTATGCTGTTGCTTTGGAGATTGCTCAGTCACTGAGATGTTTTAGTGATGGAGATTTCATAAAAAAATGTGAGAGTAAAGTTGCCAACATAATTTGCCCTGAACAATATATTTTTAGTAATATTGCATTATCACCACGAACCATACAGAGAAGTACACATAAAAAAGCAGAAATAACCGAAAAAAGACTACAAACCGAGGTCCATGAATTTATAGCCGTTTCTCTCGCGTTGGATGAAAGCACTGACAACGTTGACACTGCACAATTGGTAATTTTCACTCGTGGAGTTACTAACAACCTCTCGATACAAGAATATATGCTTGCAGTCATTCCACTTATGGAACATACAACAGGGACAGAATTATTTCAAGCATTTAAGAAATGTGTAGAAGAAAAGAAACTGAATCTAAAAAAATCTTGTATCGCGATTAACAGATGTTAATTTGCGTGCTATCCTGAGAGTGGCTACTTGTGATATATCACTAGATTTTCATGGTAGGTACATTGCAAATAGAAGTGAATTGAAATATATTGCTCAAATATCTAGGCCTACCTAAAGTATCGTAGACCACTCGTAGCTGGATTTAAGTATGTGTACTATTCCTTATTGTACTCTGTAGCGAGCGAGTCCACCACTGACTCTGAACGAAGGTCAATGCCATCCCCTGTTCTACATTACGTCATGTGTATTGCGGGTTGCATGTTGAGACGTCATACTCACCACTCATTGAGTACATGTTTGCCGATGCCTGCCTTACGATAGAAGTGGCTCCGTGGTAACCTGTTTGACTATTCGGAAAGTCCGCGGTTCAAATCTCGCCAGGACCGTTCTCGCTAACTACGGGTTTTTTTCAGGTTTTCCTTAGTCTTCACAACTGATAAATGCGGGGGAGGTACCCTAAACGTAGACTTAGGACGTTCCCTTCATAAAGTTCCTTTCAGAAACATAATTTAAATGCGCATATCGCCAATTCCACCGCCTGTAGTGCCGTACATAGGAAGAACGAGCGTCAAACACTACTAAAATTACTTGAAATTTAGTGTGTAAATGTGTCATCGGCAAACACAACAGTTTCATTATTTGGAATGCATGCCAAGGGTAGCAGGGTACAAAGATCCTTTGAGCAATTCCACAGCATACAGTTTTGAGATGATACTGTGAACTACAACCACTTCCTTCTCTTCTCAATTCATGACGTTACTCTTATCTGCGGGATTCTGGCTTACATGAATGTAGGTATATGGTAGAGGTAATCTTGAAGCGTTACCAAGATCAACCAATATAGCATTTGCTTTTTTCACAAACTTCTGTTCCTGTAATTGGATATATTATAAATTTGTGGAATGCATGTATAGTAGATTTACGTAACCTACACTATTGAATATTTCATATTTGTCAAACAATTGATTAGATAAGTGATTCTAGAATATGAGGAAATCCAGATAAAGTGTAGCAGTGTAGCCTGCAATCCTCTACATTATGCCAGTAATTATCCTTGAATGACAGGATTATATTTCCAAGTTCCTCGATACCTGCTATAACACCTTTTTTCTTTCATTTTGGTTATCATTTCATTCTCCGTTGCTGGTTTTAGATAGATATTTATTGTAGATCGTATTAACTTTAATTCCTTCATATGTAGCATAATTTTGCAGTGACATCATTGCTTTGGTCACGGAAACAAAATATTAAGCCTTTCTGCTGGAATTGATTGATTCTTTGTTATAGTGTTATTTGTTTCCATAATTTTTGACCTGGAATTGCAATTGTATCTTTCTTTGTTATAAATCAAATTAGTTAAGGTCTAACAAATGCCAGAATAAGCAAAATCAATTACTTTGAAGTATTTAGAACCAGCAAACAGCAATAGCTTATTTTGGACTAAATATTTTTCTAATTCTAGGAAGTAAACACTGGAAAATTAAAGCATTTGCTGTCAAAGGAATGGTAAGGGAACTCAAGGGTAGCCTGGTTAATTCTTGAAATTCTAGCTCTTTCTTTGTATCCGTCGCAATGTTCAGTATTGTTAATCATATGTTCCGAAAGAGAACACACTCAAAATTTCACCAATACGTGATGGAAGTCCGTATCGATTTCAAGAAGTTACTCAGTGATTTTGAATCAATCTTAGACACCAAAAGTTAAAATGCGAAAAGAGAAAGCATTGGAAGCAATTACGGCTGAATATCAACAACAATTTGGAAAAATAATTTCGTGAAGCAGCTAAAAAGGAAAACGCATAACATGAAAAATGAAGTAAAAAGAGCGATAAAACAGCAACGGGGAGTAGAAAGATCCTTCTGAAATTTTGGGAGAAGGAATTTCTGAATTTCTTATAGCAGGCATCGGCAAACATGTACTCAATGAGGGGTGAGTATGGCGTCTCAACATGCAACCCGCAATACACATGACGTAATGTAGAACAGGGGATGGCATTGACCTTCGTTCAGTGTCAGTGGTGGACTCGCTCGCTACAGAGTACAATAAGGAATAGTACACATACTTAAATCCAGCTACGAGTGGTCTACGATACTTTAGGTAGGCCTAGATATTTGAGCAATATATTTTAATTCACTTCTATTTGCAATGTACCTACCATGAAAGTCTAGTGATATATCACAAGTAGCCACTCTCAGGATAGCACGCAAATTAACATCTGTTACACGATACAAGATTTTTTTTGGATTCAGTTTCTTTCCTTCTACACATTTCTTAAATGCTTGAAATAATTCTGTCCCTGTTGTATGTTCCATAAGTGGAATGACTGCAAGCATATATTCTTGTATCGAGAGGTTGTTAGTAACTCCACGAGTGAAAATTACCAATTGTGCTGTGTCAAAGTTGTCAGTGCTTTCATCCAATGCGAGAGAAACGGCTATAAATTCATGGACCTCAGTTGGTAGTCTTTTTTCGGTTATTTCTGCTTTTTTATGTATCCTCTGTATGGTTCGTTGTGATAATGCAATATTACTAAAAATATATTGTTCAGGGCAAATTATGTTGGCAACTTTACTCTCACATTTTTTATGAAATCTCCATCACTAAAACATCTCAGTGACTGAGCAATCTCCAAAGCAACAGCATAGCTGGCGTGAAGTTGTTTATCAGTTGTAATATTTGAATTAATATTAGGCGTATTATCTGAATATTGCTCTTTGAGCTGTTGCAGTTGGTTCGTCCGATCGAGATCTGAAAAAAAATTAAATAAAATAAAATAAATAAATAAATAGATAGACAGACAGACAGATAGATAGATAGATAGATAGGT